>CAIGRN010141432.1:0-14871 GCA_903798345.1 Fraxinus anomala
TTTAAATAAAACTAAATTAATGTAGGTATGTCGTTGTTGTAATATGTTTCGTGTTAACTATAAATAATCGTGTTTGTTATATTTTGAATTTTTTTATTCTTATTTTAATTAATTCTGTAATTATTATTTTCAATTTAAGATTTATTTTTAATGCAAATAATAATAATAATAATAATAATAATAATAATAATAATAATAATAATAAGAAAGCTTAATAATAATAATAATAATAATAATAATAATAATAATAATAATAATAATAATAAGAAAGCTTCTTTAATGTCATTGAAAAATTAATTTTTATAATTAATTCAGTAATTATTATTTTCAATTTAAGATTTATTTTTAATGCAAATAATAATAATAATAATAATAATAATAATAATAATAATAATAATAATAAGAAAGCTTCTTTAATGTCATTGAAAAATTAATTTTTGCCAAAATCTTTCCTATATAATCGAGACGGAGGGAGTACTACACCAGGTAAAATGTGAGTCGAGAAATTTTACATGAAATAAGTTTCTGCAATGACTTGGATTTTAAGTTTGGTCTATTCTCACGGGCTAACGAATTTTACTTGGTGACTTAATTTTAACATCCACGACATAATAGTTAAGTGCTATCCATCTAAATTTTTCATTGAAGTCGATTACCTCTTCGACGTGCAACATTTTGATCAAGAACATTGTCACTCCAAGGCACGTCTTTTGACTCTTCTATGGAGGAACACATGTATAAATACATAAGCTCAAAATAAATAGTAATTCATGACATACTGTGGGCAATTTGAAGTGTACCAAGTTACACCTATATATAGTATATATAGTAAGTTCGAGTTTATATTGTATATAAAAATAAGGGAGTTAAGACGCTACGTAAGTTCAAAATTGGATACCGTTTTCTCTTTACGTCCTCATAATGGGTGACAAACGATAATATATATGTAATCAGCAATCATCATTAACTGCAACTTCCTATTAACTTTTTAAAATCTATCTACTAAACGTTAATGAAATCGACTCATTTCGACTCGATCCAGTGCTCAACGAGAATAGTTTGTTCCATCTAAACAAGATACTCCAAACATTTGAAAGACTTCATTTCAAGAATAAAACTTTTTATCAATGCTAGCACTCCTTGACTGCTTATGCATGCGGGAACTACCATCTGGTTTTTGTAAGTTTGCTTGGTAAAACTTAGAAGACTGTGCTCTAGAGAGGATCACAGTATTTTAATATAATTCAAACTGAATGAATTAAAATAATTCTTCCCAATTTCACTTTCTTCTAATTTTCGAATAATATTCGAGATCCTTTATCTTTAATTAGTTAAAACACTTGTCGTGTATTCGATTTTAATTTTAAAATTGATGTACCCTGCATTAGTTAGTGTTTTAATTTATCAAAAAAAAAAAGAACAGTCATCTGAAAACTAGCTTGAATATTGATTGAATGGTCAGGGTCGACCAAAAATATCAAATAATACATGAAATAAATTTATTATTTTTTATGTGGATACTATTTTAGCGGATTTGAATTTTTCCTAGTTAAATCGATCAATCCGATCCAATTCTTAAAACATTGATGGATATTGCTATTCATTTCAACCTTGATGAGGTAAAGACATGCCTAACGACCAAAAACTACCTAATGGGAATCTCCGTAAATTTAGTAATCACAAAGGAAACGGAGGGCCCTACATGTTTGGTTTAATCCCGCCTTCTTCCACGGCTTTTTTTCCTTTTATAAGCTCTCCATTTTTCACTCGTTTCCCTCACCCTCCATTTTTTTCTCACTACTTCACTATACAATTTGAAAGAGAGGAAAATGGCATTCATTTCAATCTCTTTCGTTTCTCTCATTTTCTGTCTACTAATTCAATCCCCAGCTGCCTCCTCCTCTCGAGTTCAAGACCCTGAATTGGTCGTCCAAGAAGTTCACACGTACGTTTGACTATAAATTTACTGAGAATAGTAGTACTTAATTTGTCGTGTTTTTCAATTGTGGTGTACAAAATACTTACTGAGCGTAATTGTAGTAGTTTTGACTAACAATATGTGACATTTTTCGAATGCAGACAACTCAATGCCTCGAGGAGGAAACTGGGATTTCTCTCTTGCAACACTGGGAATCCCATCGATGATTGCTGGAGGTGCGATGCCAATTGGGAGCGGAATCGCCAGAAGCTAGCGGATTGCGCAATAGGATTTGGAAAGAATGCCATTGGTGGAAGAGATGGAAAAATATACGTCGTTACGGATTCTGGGGACTACGATGTGGTCAACCCAAAGCCGGGGACTCTCCGACATGCAGTCATCCAAGAAGAGCCATTGTGGATCATATTTGCTAGAGATATGGTAATCCGATTGAAAGAAGAACTTATTATGAATTCATTCAAGACAATTGATGGCAGAGGTGCAAGTGTACACATTGCTGGTGGTCCATGCATTACTATTCAGTATGTGACTAACATTATCATACATGGAATACACATACATGACTGTAAACAAGGAGGGAATGCTATGGTGAGGAGCTCCACTAAGCACTTTGGTTGGAGGACTATATCCGACGGTGATGGTGTGTCGATCTTTGGTGGAAGCCATGTGTGGGTCGATCATTGCTCCTTGTCAAATTGCCACGATGGATTGATTGATGCCATTCAAGGCTCCACTGCAATTACACTTTCAAACAACTATATGACTCACCATGACAAAGTTATGCTTTTGGGACATAGTGATTCTTACTATGAAGACAGGAACATGCAAGTTACTATTGCTTTCAACCACTTTGGAGAAGGGCTTGTCCAAAGAATGCCGAGGTAAAGCTCGAAACTTGAATATTAGTACATGTTTGGTACGCAATATTAGCTCATAGACAGACCATATATTGATGTAACGAGTTTTTTAACTTGCAGGTGCAGACATGGTTACTTCCATGTAGTGAACAATGACTACACCCATTGGGAAATGTATGCCATAGGAGGAAGTGCTGCTCCAACAATTAACAGCCAAGGCAACAGATTTCTTGCCCCTAATGAAAGATTCAGCAAAGAGGTAAAATTCACATAATTGTTATTTTAAGATAAATTATATCCTTTTTCGATTCTAAAATTGAAAGGAATAAGACTTAATTCATATGTGTAAATGTGCAGGTGACGAAGCATGAGGATGCGCCAGAGAGCGAGTGGAAGAATTGGAATTGGAGATCGGAAGGTGACCTAATGTTGAATGGAGCATACTTTATCCCTTCTGGTGCTGGAGCATCATCGAGCTATGCTAGGGCTTCAAGTTTAGGTGCAAAGCCATCTTCACTTATCAGTTCCATCACCTCCGGCGCCGGCGCACTCAACTGTCGGAAGGGTTCTCATTGCTAATAAATTATTATTATTATAAGTTAAAACAAGACAACATCATATATTTTCATTTGGTCTTGTGAAATTTAAGGTTTCTACAACCTATGAGATAGAATTTAGGAAAGTGTAGGGAAGGCCTAGTTTCAACTGCTTGTGGGGGTTAATTTGGTGGCTTTTTCTTTCCACCAATTTTTACTTTTTATCATTTTTTGCCTTTTTTTTTTCTTTTTTCTTTTTGACTTGATTGTCAAAAACAACCTAGCCTGCTAAATGTGAATCGTAGGAAGTCATTTTTGGACTTCTAATTGGTTGTAGAGAAAGCATGTGGAAGAAGTGTTGATATATTTTATTAAATATAATTTCTATTTCTATTATCTCTTCCTTACATTTGTGATTATTGGATCCAATTTGAATAGTTATGATATTCGATACGGTTATCGATCTAATAAGAGAAATTAAACTTTAAAGCATATTTAGTGCTTAGTACCGACATGAATTTTTCCATTTTTTCTTCTTAATACTGTATAATATGTCAGTTTCACCTTATAAAGTTTGCCGTCAATCTTTTGAGATCGGTTGTTGTCATTTACGACCCGTATAGTAAAATAAAATGCACAACTCTCGAGAGCATTAAAAGTTAAAATTCGACGAACTGCTTTAATTGAGTCTTTTAGACAAATCGAATCCTCGGATATTGAAATGAGAGAAAATGGAATGACTTTTATTTAACCAAAGCGCATTATTGATTTTATTTTATTTTTTGATATTATGAACCAAACTCAATAAATAGTAATAAGTTCTTACTCATGGTTTGAAATTTTCGGTGGAAAACCTTTTTTTGATGGGACCCAAAAAGCAGCAAAAGCAAATGCTGTTTGATCTTCTTTTAATGGAGATGTTGGGATGGACTTTTATTTTGGTTTTGAATACAACTTACAACTGCATGTTTGACAAAACTTCCTCAACTTTAAAGACAGATCAATTTTCGACTTGTAAACCACATTCATAGTGATTTATGTACTGAGTAGTGCATGTATAAATGTAACGTAAATATACTGAAATTTTATATCAAAATATTATGTATGGATGATATGAACTGTCCAAACAAGAATTATTGAACAAGAAATAATCAATTCAGATATTCACGACTAATTGAAACTTTAATTTAAATTCGGCTCACGATCTTTTAGTGCGACTTTAGTAAGTTGATTGGTTGTTATGACATGAGTTTATAATTTAATCATAAATTAAAAAAAGATAACTACAAGAATTGTTAAAATTATAATTAATTTTTTTCTTTTTTCTAATCAATTACATATTTTCTAATAAAATAAAATTACACGTAATTTCAATTTTTTTTCTTTTTTAATCATATATATTTTTTTAAAAATATTTTAATAATTAAAATTTCAAATAATAAGTGGGGAATTTGTCCATAATCTTAGGCACAAATGATGGAATCATGTGCAAGAAACGAGGATTAGGCATAATAATTTCAAATAGTGATGTAGAATTTTATTACATCACAATATGTCAATTGCTTTTGGTGGACAAGATGTTCAATTAGACACATTTACAAATGCAGATTCTAACTTTATAGCTGTCAAAATCTATTAGCTTAACGTCAATTCCAAAATAATATACAATTTTGAAAGCTTTATAAATATAAAAATTGAGAAAATTACCTGAAAATCAATCAGGCAGATACATTAATTTTATTTTTATTTTTTCAAATTGAGTGATCATAAAATAACAGATAACATGTCACATAAAAATTAGGTCACCATCAAACATCATATTTTAGTCTCAATCATACAATTTATATGTCACAATAATTTATTGGAACACGTCACACCACGTATCACCTAATTTTTTTTTTTTAACAAATTTGATAATTTTGAAATTTTATTCTTGAACTATTGTAATTACAAAATTTTCCCGTAATTTTTTTTTTTACGAAATCCGATCATAATGACAAGAAATGATTTCTCAAGTTTAAAAGGACACTTTATCAAATTTAACCACAATCACTACTCTTAGACTATGTTTGATTGTACTTAGAAGTGTTATAATTTTATTTTTAAATTACCCATTTTTGTAGACGTGATTTTTAAGTTACTTTTTTATTAATAAAACTTATTCATCTATAAAGTGATTCTCAACTTAACCTTAGAAGAGTGACTTTTAAAACAAAAACCAAATGTGTTTATGAACCAAAAATTACTCGATCCAATTGAAAAAAACGTTTTAATAAACTTAAACTTTTCCTTGAACACTATGGGCCTATATTGAGAAGACTAATCTTGCTCGATCCAGTTGAAAGAACTTTTTAAATAAGTAAATTTTTATATTTTAGAGATTAAGTATGATATATTTCAAAACTAAGAAATAAGGTTTAAAACTTCAAAAAAAGATATTAATTAAATTTTATTTATGAAATAATTAATTAAATAAATAAATATTTTATTCATAAAATATATTAAGATCAGAATTTTATATAATTTGGTCACAAATTATTTTTCGATTACAAATAAAAAAAATTTATATGTCACAAATTATTTTCCGATCACAGATAAAAAATTTTATATATCATAATTTATTCATCGATCACAAATCAAAAAAATTAAAAGTCATAATTTATTTATCGATTACAAATCACAAATTCTATAAGTCACAACTTAATTCATGATCACAAATTATCAAATTATTGATCACAAATTAACAAATTTTTAGGTCACAATTTATCTATGTTATTAGTCACATATTGTTTATTGATCATATATTAACCAATTTATTGATCACAGCCGATCAAATAATTTATGACCAACACCACCACTTTGACCACAACCTCACTATTGCCTCTAGTATCACCATCGTCAACACCACCGTCGCTAGAACCACCACCACTATCGCCATCTCCATCTTCATCTCCATCTCAAACAAACCAATACACACTACCACTCCAACAAAAACAACCAAATAAGGGAAAAAGAAAATAAGACCAAAGTAGAATAAAAATAAATTGTAAGAAAAGCCTTGCACAACTGCCACATCGTTGTGCTACTGTGCATCGGCGTAGTGAGCGTCGTTGTACGCGATGTTTCACAATCGTATTCTACACTTCTTTTTATGCATAAATAGTTAAATATATTTTTATTTAATTATTTCATAAATAAAAATTAATCAATATCTGATTTTTGACGTTTTAAATCTCGTTTCTTAGTTTGGAAATTAATCACACTTAATGTCTTATGTATGAATTTTTCCCAGAAATAAACTTGAAGTTTCCCTTCAACACTATGTGCCTATATTGAGAAAACTAAAGAGCAGTTGTTTGGGCTTAAAGGAATCTGAGAAATTTTCCTTGTTAGCCCCTTGGACAAGAAAATAGGTTGATCAATTTTGGGCCTGAGATTTGGAACATGTGGAAATTACACCACACTAGGTATTTAAAGATGATAAATCAAATATCAAATGTAAAGTTTATTTAAGCATAAATTAAGTGATAATTAATTATTTATTAAAAACTAATGATATTATATTACATTCGAGATCCATTTCTATCCCATTCTCTCTCCCCCATCTCTCCAGTGCCAACCAATCAATTTCGACGTCAACAACCCAAATCGCCCTTTCCCCATTCCATCATCTCGCAACACCACTGCAATTCGCCGTTCGTAGGAGTGGCTGCTGGCTGCAAGAAGAAACTGATTTGAGTGGCGCATTCGCGATTCTGTTTTTGATGATGTTGTTCCTTGAAAACCATCAACTAGGTGAGGCAAAATGGCCAATTGGTGAACACGACCCTGTGCAACTTAATCGTCGGGACGATCAGATCTAAGATGCTGCTTCTAACGCTGATGTGGTCTTGAAACGTGGTGTTGGCTATTGTTTTCGGTATTGGCTGTTGTTTTTGGTGTTGATGGATGTTATGTAGTAGTTGTTGGCGTTGATGAAGGTGATGTTGTGGTTGTGGTGGTTTGTGAAGTGGTTGTGGTGGCGATAAAATTTTAGGCCATTTGGTGGTGGTGGTGGTATCGTGGTTGTTGTGGAGGTGGTTGTTGGTGATTTGCAGATTGTGGTGTCAGTGTTGGGGCTGGTAGGTTGTGTTGACTCACAATTTTTTTATAGGCCACAATTCACTATGCGTATGTTACAAATCAAAGTCTAAAGTTCAAAGATCGCTTAAAATTGGTCACAGATCAATGTTCACATACCACATATTAGTTAAAATTGATCACAAATCAATGTACATAAGTCACAAATTAATTAAAATTGGTTACGGATCAATGTCCACATGTACCAAATCAATTAAATTTGGTCACATATCGTTGATTTATGGTCACATGTCACACTTCATAGATCACTTGTCATATTGTATATGTCACAAATTAATGTTCACAGGTCACAAATCAATGTCCATAAGTCACAGATCAATGTCCATATGGTCACAAGTCATATATAACATGTCATATGTCAAAGTGCACAGGTCAAAGAACACAAATTCAAAAGATTTGGTCACATGCCATTGATTTCTCTGACATCAGTTATTCGAACTAGTCACAAATTCAATTAACTAGATTTCACGATAAGAATTGAAATTATTTGCTCTGGTAAGTACTCTATAAATTACACAAATGGTTGTTTTTCAAATTTTAATTTAAAAAAAAAAAATAGATTTAAGTTACACCAGCAGTGCTGAGCCGTTGATGAAGAAGATGATCAGTCGTTGGCAATGCTTAGTCGATGTTCTCCAACGATCGCTATGTTTCTCTTTCTATCTCTACTATCTAAATCACTGAGCGATGATTCTTTCACCGCTGAAGAAGTTGCGACGATGTCTGTAGATTCTATCTTTCTTTAAGCGAAGTTATTTGGATACTAATAACTGTGAGGATGAATGTCGACGGGTGGATGCCGACGGCTGTGTGAGAGGGTGGTGGTGGGGGTTTGGTGGGGTTGATAGATTAAAAGTTAATTAACTCGAATAAATAATTTTAATTATAAATAAAATACATAATATAATTATTCTTCCCCCTCAAAATGCTGCCAAAAATAGCAGAAGGGGGAAGGGGAAAGTCCCTCTTGTACTGCTTAAAAAATGGGGTGGATGTGATGGTCGTAGCAGTATGGTGGAGGTGAGGTGACGATGTAGCGGGGAGAGGAAAATGAATAGTGGTTTATTTATTTATTTTTCAAATATTCTATTTTTAATTTTTATGATTTATTTAGATGTTTAAAATTTTTTAAATTAAGAATAATTAATGACAATTTCTACCCTTTAAAAATTTGATGGCCAAAGGGTTGATTACCGAATAATTGGGTGAAATTCAACAATTTGGACGTATGTCTCTAATTTATCTAAGGTTGACAGTCCTGATATCCAAAAAAAATTGGGGATGAAAGTGCAGAAGTGAGTAAAGGTTGAGACATTTGCTACTATTTACCCAATTTAAATATATATCTATTTAAATAATGTTATGAAATACTAATAATGTTTAATATCAATTCATATGATCATTAAATGACAAGTTCAAGTCCATGTTTGTCTATCATTAATCTAAAAAATTGTTTGTTACATTAAGATTCTCCGCTACACATTCACCTAATAAAATATTCTACACATAAATCAATAAAATTACTTTAAATTTCAACCACACATTATTCAAAAAATACTATTCATTACTCTATTTTTCTCTCAATAATGAGAGACAAACGAGCACTAAATGTATGAATATGAGACTTATTTAATTAAATTTATCATTCAATGCCACGTAACAGTGATGTTGAACAGTGTTATATAGGACTACTCTTATGTGGCTCAAAACAATGTTGAGTAAATGACATATAAGTTTAATTAATTTAACCATTGGTTAAATATGTTCACAGTACAAAATCATCGTAGGAGCAATAAAGCATAGTGTAATCCGTTTCTATTTGACTCCAATTTTTAAATTTATATTTTTTAAATTTATTCAATCTAACACTCGTGTTCTTCTACCTATCGTGAAAAATCTTATATTGTATTTACGATTCTTATATTTAAAGAGAATTGTCACATCAGCAAGTGAACAGTCTTATCATATTTTATGATCTTTTATTAAAATCAATTAAAATTCAAATTTTGGCAAAATCATGATGTTGTCTATACATTTGGACGGCCTTCATACCTCCCCAAGATCACTAATCAAATATTTTGTCAGTTTAATACCGACGCGTGGATTCACATATTCTTCTCAACAAAGTATTGGTAGACGTGGTATCATACATTCTTCTCGCCAAATTTTTGATTGGCTTATCTGATTGGTCCATGCATGGCCGGCAAAAGACGGTAGTTCTTTAACAGTATTTAAGGTCTTCAGTTTGTTGACTTTCTACTCTTTTTATTTTTTATTTTACTGAACTAATTAGCTATTAAACAATTTACCTCTAAAAATTTTAGTGACATTATGTTAAAGTCGCGTGTCTTTTGAACGAAGACAATGACGGAAACCCACCATCCTGCATCGAGTACAAAAGTGCTACAAACCTAAAACGAGAGGCTTTAAATGTCAAGAAATAAAACTCAAATCGAATCTCAATTTTTTAAATCATTCGATCATTTACTTCTTCTCGAACCGAATATCAATTTTTAAAATATTGGTTTAAAGTTTAAAACACATCAGTTGTAGCGTACTTTGTAGTCCAATTTGGGCCAAACAAAGGATCCAATGCTTTGATATTAATTCATGAGCCTTGCTACATGGTCAGGTCCACGAGGGGCCTGCCCCCTTAGGCTGGGGGGGGTATATGGCCGTGATCATGTATCTTTTCGTGAATAATGTTGAGTGGTGTACACTCAGTTTGATAGCTCCCTCACATAGGGGTGAGGCTTGGGATTTTTAAAAAATGCAGATCCACCCCCTTGTGAGGCGACTGTCACTCTTGACTTGCTGTACATTTAACATTTCTCGTCTTTTCACTTATTTCGCTATGACGCGTGGTAGTGGTATGCTTACTTGGCATTGCTGTTTCTTCTTTTCTAATGGGTACAAGTTGGAAAAATCGGGTGTGATGAGGGTTAGGGCGACACATAGGAATGGGAAAGAGAAATGCCTTTTCTAACCTCCAAGGGCCGTTTATTCCCCGGTTTTAGCGAGCCCAGTCTAAAGGCGCAAATAGAATAATACCAAATATGAAGGGTATACGTGTCATTTAATCTCCCTCCCTACTAATTCAGATGCCCATCCGCATGGAGCGCGTTTAGGTGACAGCCCAGTTGACATTTGTAAAAGTTACGAAGTGTGTGACTCCACTCTCTGTTAAAACGCGTGTTTTTTTTGTGGCGCAGGTGCTAAACCTTCGCGTTGTTATAAATACTTTGACAGGCTTCAATGGTAGTCACCAAGGACTCTTTACAATTCTTTCATAGCCATAGGAAGCAAATTTTCCGACGAAATGGAAGAGAAATTGAATCCTCAGATCTCCGTCCACGGCAAAATGGGGGAACCCGACGTTCAAATCATCACTTCGGGTGGCCTTCGCATCTCAGCTCACTCTTACATTCTGGTAAATGGATTTATGTTTTTTCGAAATTTTCTTTTATTTTTTTTCATAGTTAGCGTTAAAACCCTCAGGATTCAGGAATTCATCTTTTTCTGCACATTATCTGGATTTTCGGTCTATATTAGCCCGATGCTCTTGCCTCTTGTATGAAGCAATTTCCATTTTCTGAACATTATCTGTATTTTGGATCTATGTTAAAAATGAATACATTTGAATGCATTTGGTTGGGTTTTTTGCTCGAATTGTTTGTTTACTCTTTTCTATATTTGGGTATTTTGCGGGAAAATATGTAGGCTTCAGCATCGCCGGTACTGGAGAGTTTGATAGATAGGCCGCAAAATCACCGGAGCTCCCAAAGGAATATTTCGGTACCTGGCATCCCATGCGGCGCCGTTGCGGCGTTCCTGAAGCATCTCTATTCCTCCAAGTCAGTTCCCATCCTCACGCCAATTTATTCCTTTTATTCTTTATTTAATTTAATCTTTTATTGGTAAATTATTAATGTTTCCAAGATCATAGTGTAAACATTTTCTGTTCGGTTTTTATTCAGGTGCAGTGAGGAGCACTTGGAGAAGTATGGGATCCACCTGCTGGCGTTATCACACGTGTACTTGGTACCACAGCTAAAGCAGAGATGTACAAGGGGGTTGGCTGGGCTGTTGACTATTGAGAATGTGTTGGATGTACTTCAGCTTGCAAGACTTTGCGATGCACCTGATCTTTACGTCAAGTGCCTGAAAATGTTGTCATGTAATTTCAAGGCAGTTGAGCAGACCGAAGGTTGGAAATTCTTGCAAAATCATGATCCTTGGCTTGAACTTGAAATTTTGCAGTTCATCGATGAAGCTGAAACGGTATACACTCTAAACATTACCCCATTCTTCCAATATATATCAGGTTAAAACACACAAGTCGCTGCTGAAACATGAAAATATTTTGCCCCTGTTTGGTTTGGATAAAAACATATTTTCAGTAAATTTTGATAAAAAATGGTGAAATATGTGGTTGAAAAGTTGATAAAAGTTGTGGGTGACATGAAATTTGTAGTTGAAAACGAGTTTGTGGAAAAGTGAGTTTTTAATAAATGGTGCCAAACATGGGCTTTTTGTTGACTATCAATCATCCTTAGCTCTGCTAATTGGGCTTACGACCAACTATGGCGAAAAAAACATTAGATGGTGATTATAAGAGTTTATATATTGAGAATTAATCCTATAGTTTGTGTTTATCAATGTAATAATGATTTGAAGTTGTTCTTGATAGAGGAAAAAGAGGACAAGGAGGAATAGAGAGGAGCAGAAGATGTATCTACAGCTAAGTGAAGCAATGGACTGTCTGGAGCACATATGTACTGAAGGGTGCATGAGCGTTGGACCTTATGACATGGATCCGAGCAAGAACAAGGGTCCATGTAAAAAGTTTTCCACGTGCCATGGACTACAGATTCTGATCAAGCATTTTGCAGCGTGTAAGAAGAGGGTAAATGGAGGATGTTTGCGATGTAAAAGAATGTGGCAGCTATTTCGATTGCACTCCTCAATCTGTGATCGGCCTGACGAATGCAGGGTTCCTCTGTGCAGGTAAAAAAGACTTTACGACTCATGCTTTAATTAATATGAATACTACACACTAACTGTTCGAGTAAAAGCACGCGAGAAATATAGTGGTATATTCTTCATCATTGTATGATTTCCCTATCCAATTTGAAATGAGTCAATGACTGTACCAGATATTTTAGATTCAAGGAAAATCACATGCTAATTCTTTGTGATTTTAGACATTGATGGTGGACAGTTTGGAGTCCCTAAGAATAGAAACATCATTGTCTATTTTCTGTCCAAAATATCTTCATAAAGGAAGTCCTATAGAAAGTAACAGTTTGATTGATTAATGGCAATTGACAACTATATTAGACCAAATGCCTTGATATTTCTTCTTTATGTCATTAGTTACCGAGCATTTAAAAGTTTATATGTTTGATGTGTTACTTCAGACAATTCAAATTGAAGGTTCAGCAGAATAGACAAGGAGACGACGCAAGGTGGCGACTACTTGTACGAAAGGTGGTCTCAGCTAAAACTATATCATCCTTGTCTCTCCCCAAGAGGAAGAGAGAAGAGGAGCCTCGGATTGCCCAAATGAAAATGTACCTAGAATAGACGGATACTTGTCCAAAGTTGAAATTTTTGGTGAATAGTAAGCAATCTTGTAAATGAAAATGTACTTGTTTTTATTTCTTGTTGTCATGTCATTTTTCTGTCTCTTTTTTACTTTTATTTTTTAGGAGTTCTGATGGGGTTGAGTTAATAGCTCGTCCAATCCGACAACAATCATAAATTGCTCGTTTCCTCGTAGTGGATAAGTAGCTGTGATAAACCCCAAGTAGATTGTAGGGACTATACATAGTTTTTGAATGGAGGGATTGCTTGGTAATCTATCTTATCCATGTATTTAAGAATAAAGCTATGCAAGTTGATTGTAAATTACCAATTGGTTTCAATTTCTGATATTTAAAATAGTGTTCAGATTTACGTTTTTAATTAATTAATTATTATTTTTGGCTCCTTTAAGATTGATAAATACATATGCATACAATAAAATATAGAAAAATATAAATAAAAAGAAAAAGAAAAATGTCGCAGGCAAGTGGGGCGGGGAAAGGGAGAAGGTGGTGGTTGCTGGCTGGCAGGGTTTTTTATTTTTTTATTCTTTTCTTTTCTATTTTTTCTCCTTCTTCGTTTATTAATTTTTAAAGTAAAATTTCTTTATTATTCTACTCAAAAAGTGATACATAGTTATGTTACTTTTCACTGCTCAAGTCTCGAGCGGATAGAAACAATCGACTAAGGGACAAACTTGCTCATATACATAACAAGGAACATCGAGTGTGTGTGGTCAAGCATGCCACTGCAAGTGGCCTTGTGCGCAAGTTGCATTTTGTACACATGTGACCATTTGCATTTGTATTCATATGTATCAATTTGGGGATATGTGAATGAGTTCAGGTTTTAAAAATATTATCAAGATCTTTTATGAAGCATATATTTTATCTTACAATCAAAATAAATAAATCATTTACTTCTGCGTCTTACAAAATAAAATCATCAATTTAAATGTCGGGATTAGTCGCATTTTAATATTATTTGTAACATGAATCAATTACATGTAATCAGTTGAAGTAGAGTGAGCTCGATCCATGCCATCCGTATCCCTAATCCGCATACAACTTGCAAGATTCATTTGCCATGCTTGATTTTGCGTTGATGTAGGCAATATGATTACATGTAATCAATTAAACATTTATTGCATGTAATGTTCTATTAACTATTCATGCTACATATGTTCTCATATGTATATTTATTCATCTGAATTGACAGTCTCGATAAATTTCTAACATCCAAAAAGATTTTGTTAATGACCATATATGCCCATCAAAAGAAATCCATAATTTGATTGTTTGAAATAATTCTTTGTTTAATCTCAACAAGAAAATATAAATATGACCAATAAAGGTCGAAGCTGGCACAACTGGACAATTATTAATAAGCAACAGAACCCGTTTGAACTTCATTTTTATTCTAAATATGTAGTAGATTGATGAATAATGTATGATTAAAAATAAGAAAAAGTTTTAAATTTGCGTGTAATATTATTTTATTAAAAAATGTGTAGTTGAAAAGATAAGAGAAAAATGTATTTTAAAAATAATAGGAACTCAAATAAGGCCACAATCTAATCTCAATGGAAAATTATGCAAACGGACAATTACCTTCAGGAATGATACTGTCCAAATTGGATTTCATAAATTGATCTACGGTTGAGGATTTTTTGATGTAGTCATAGGCAGTATTTTTCTGTTAGGGAATGTTCAGAATTTTTATAAAGTTGGTCCACACTTGTAAGATCCATTTGCATGACAGCAAGTATTTAGCTAAGAAGAAAGATCGTAATAAGAATATTTTAACTGAGATT
>CAIGRN010141443.1:0-10478 GCA_903798345.1 Fraxinus anomala
GTGGCCTAAATAAGTGCGCAAAGCGTCCTTATCACTAGGCTGCATAAGGTAATTCCAGTTTGTAAGCTACTTTTCCCAATCTCTGAATCACTTTATAAGGTCCATAGTACTTCGTAGAAAGCTTCTTGTTGGTTCTTCTGGCCACAGTTTGTTGTGCATAAGGGTGTAATTTTAGGTACACCCAATCTCCTATTTGAAATTCTCTTTTACTCTTGTTCTTATTTGCATAAAACTTTATTATAGCACTGGCCTGAGTTAGATTCTCCTTCAGAATTTTGTACATCTCATGTCTTTCCTGCAATACCTCTTCTACTGAAGTTTTGGAGATCTGTTGGTAGGGCCCTAAGGCCAGTTGAGGGGGTTTGATAGCGTACAAAGCTTCAAAAGGTGTCATCTTAATGGCAGTGTGCAGAGTGGTGTTATACCACCATTTAGCCAAACTGAGCCATTTACTCCATTATCTAGGCTGCTTGTATACCATGCATCACAGATACATTTCTAGACACTGATTTAATCTTTCGATTTGTCCATCCGTTTGTTGGTGGTAAGCTAAACTTAGCTGTAATGACTCCCAGGTATTTAAACAACTCATGTTAGAATTCGCTTGTGAACACATTATCCCTGTCAGTGATAATACTCTGGGACAAACCATGCAACTTATGGATGTTATCCAAGAATAATTTGGCAACAGTTGGAGCTGAGAAGGGATGGGATAACCGTAGGAAATGTGCATACTTGGTAAATCTGTCCACTACCACCATGATTACATTCTTACTCCCTAAGGTAGGCAAACCTTCGATAAAGTCCATGGAGATGTGACTCCAAGCATACTGTGGAGTTGGTAAGGGCTGGAATAATCCTAGGTAGGCTACATGTTCACCTTTGTATCTTTAGCAGGTGTTGCATTCCAAGACCTCCTTTTGATATCATTGTTCATCCCTGGCAAAAAAAAAAAATATTATCTAGCCCTATGAATACTAGCATGTATCCTAGAGTGTTCCCCTTCTTGTGAGGAATGTATGGCAGATATAAACTTCTTCCTGATGTCACCACCTGAGCCAATGTAAACTCTGGTTTTGTACTTAAGTAGTCCATTCAAGTAGTGGTAGTCTAGTTCTGAGTTGCTATCAAGCAGCAATGCGGTAATTTTAGCCTGAGCTTTCCTATCTCCTTGGTAGTTGGTCATCACCTCCCTTATCCACACTGGTGTGACTTCAGTGATTGCCATGCATTTTGAATTCTTTTTCTCTCTTCGAGATAGAGCATTTGCCACCTGATTTTCCATCCCTTGTTTGAATTGTATGTTATAATTGAGACCCAATAACTTGGACAACCATTTCTGTTGTAGTGGGGTAGTGACTCTTTGCTTCAGCGGGTATTTGAGTGATTGGTGGTCCGTTTTAATTATGAAATGGTGGCCTTCAAGGTAATATATCCACTTACTCACTGTTGTAACCAATGCAAGTAGCTCATCTTCATAAATGGATATCCCTAACTTCGTGTTGTTTATGCCCTTACTTAGATATGCTAATAGCCTCTTGTTCTGCATTAGGACAGCTCCAATCCCTCCATACCATGCATCCGTTTCAATTATGAAAGGTAAAGAGAATCTGGTAATGCTAACACGGGTGTGGTACTCATATCCCTTTTTTAATTCCTGAAAAGCCAAATCAGCAACCTCACTCCAAATAAAGTTGTCATTCTTTAGTAATTCAATCAAGGGTTTTGCCATGGCCCCATAACCCTTTACAAACTTCTTGTAGTAATCAGTTAGGCCTAGAAATCCCCTTAACTGTTTGGTGTTAGTTGGTTTAGGCCACTCCTACATAGCTGCAATTTTTGAATAGTCATCTGCTACCCCTTCTGCCGAGATGATGTGCCCAAGTACTCTACTTTGGACTGCCCAAAGGAATATTTATTCTCTTTAACAAAAAGCTGGTGGTGTTTGAGGAGCTCCAATACCACAATGACATGTTCACAATGTGATTTCAAGTCTTGGCTATAAACGAGTATGTCATCAAAAAATACCAAAACTAATTTCCTGAGGTGTTGTTTAAATACTTCATTCATCAGGCCTTGGAAAGTTGTATGGGCATTGGTAAGCCTAAATGGCATTACCCAGAATTCATACAAGCCCTCATGTGTTTTAAAAGCTATTTTATGGGTGTCTTCTTCTGCCACCCTAATTTGGTGGTATCCATCCCTTAAACTGATTTCTGTAAACTATTTTACTCCCTTTAGTTCATCCGGTAACTCATCTATGACTGACATGAGGTATTTATCCTTAATGGTGAGACTATTCAATTGTTTATAGTCTATGTAAAACCTCTATATGCCATCCTTATTTTTTACTAGCAGGACATGGGAAGCATAGGGGCTATTGCTGGCCCTTATGATTCCATTTTACTTCATTTTTTTCTCCATCCTTTCAATCTCCCCTTTTTGAACATAAGGACACTTGTATGGCCTGATTTTAAATGGTTGTGCACCCCTCCTTCAATGGTATATTATGATCATTAGACCGTGTAGGTGGCAATCCCTTGGGTTCTAGGAAAACCATGGGACATTGATTTACCACTACCTTAAGTTCAGCTAGCATGGGTTTTTGTTCTTTCTTAGGGATGACAAAGATTTGAGCTACTATACCATAAGGCTACTTCTTGAATTCACTCTTCTTCCCAGTACCAATCATCGTTTGGAATTCGTCTCTGATCGCTTCATTCTGTAGTTTAATTTTGTACCCTTATGATTGAAGGTTATACTTCCTTTAACAAAATCAAACAACACAGGGCTAAATTGGCTTAGCCAGTCCACTCCAAGTACCATATCACTCCTTTCCAATTTAAGTACCCTCAGCTAAAACTGAAATTCCAGATTCTACATCCTCTAGACCAATGGATTACACACAGCTTTACTGACTAATCTCCTTTCCCTTACCACAGTTACTGAAGTGGGTTTTGCTTGCTGCATCTTATAGTTGATAGACTGAGCCAATTGTTTGACTATGAAACTATGGGTGCTCCCACTATCAATTAATATAGACACCTTTCTTCTTTTAATCATCCTAGGGAGTCGGATTGTCTTTACCATGGGGCTACCTACCAATGCATAGATGGATATCTGCATCACTTCGTCCACCACCTCCTTGTACATCTGTTGTTCAACCTCATCCACTGGTTCTTCTGCCTCTCCGTCATCTTCATCATCCACTAGTATAAAATTGAGAATCTTATTCTTGCATACGTACCTTTTAGTATACTTTTCATCACATTTGTAACACAATCCCAGCTTCCTTTTAGCCTGAAAATCTATGGGGGTGATAGCTTTAAATTTAAGAGGGTTGTTGGAGTTTTTGGAAGGAGGTTCTAAGTAGGTATTGGGTTTATTTGTGACTTCATTTGGCTTGGGGTTAGGATTTGGATTGGTCCATTTAGAGTAGGAGTGTGGTTTGAAGGTTTTTGGTCTTTTGTTTAAGGCTGATATGGTATTCTTCTATAAGAGGGCGATCTCAAAAGCTTTGGCAAGGGTGGAGGGTTGAATCATTTTCACCATGGATTTGATCTCATCTTTCAGACCACCAGTGAAAATCGAAATATAATATAACTCGGGCAGGTAGGGCAAGGATACCATTATCTGGGATTTCAGCTCCTCAAATTGTTCTTGATATTCTATGACAGTCCCCTTTTGCTTTAATATACCTAAGACTTCTACTACTTCTTCAGCTATATTCTCAGTAAATCTCCTTCGCAAAACGCATCCCAATTAGTAGTTGAGTGGCTGGAGATGAAGCCATGAAACCAAATGTCAGCCTTACCTTTTAGATACATCTCTGCAGTTCCCACTTTCAACTCATCCCCTACCTGATGAATTTGAAAATACTTGTTTGCTTTCCTCAGCCATTCCCTTGGCCCTTCTCCACTAAAATAAGGGAAATCTATCTTCGGTAATTTGGTAGCCATCCCGATCTCCCTACTTCTATTGGAATTACCAGAGTGGATTTCATTTCCCTTAAGGCTGTCCCCAGTGGTCAGAGATGATGACCCATAACCTTCAACTTGTTTCTCCTTGTAATCAGTCTTATTACTAGCCAACTGAGCTAACATTAGCACCATCGATTCCTAAGTAGCCTTCATTTCACCCATCATCTGTTCCTTCCGATCCTATCTAGTACACACGGCCAGCAGCCTTTGGTCATTAGTTTTAAAAACCACTCCCAAATATGCTATTTCCTTATCGAACATCTTAAGGTGTTCTTCGTTCGATTTACTCCAGGTTTCTGCCATTCTCAGATCTGTTACTACTCTGATACCAATTTTTGATGGGTGAGCTGAATTTATTAATCAAAACTTGTAAAACTTAACAACTCGGACATATTCCAATTGAAATTCTTAACACCCAGCACTTCACTTGAAAATTCAGAATGCAATTACAGAAACAGAAATTTGGAGAGAGCGAAAGTTTAGAGAAGGAATCCTCCAAAATGATTCTTCATACCTTTTCCCTCCCTCACTTGACCTTATAACCGAAAGGAAATTGACTTTTTGGAAATAAGTTTTTATTAAAAAAAAAAAGAAAAAAGCAATCAACCTATTATAATTAATACCCAACATACAACGATGCCATACAGAATTTGAAATTCAGTTAGCCATTGAAGTTCATTCTTCGTTCATCTTCCTTGCTCTGGCTCTTCTCTATCATTTCCTTCCCCAGTTCAACAGATATTCCTCCTTTCATGACATTTTCAGCACTTACCTTAGAATCTTACAGTGTTTGTTAAACTGTTCTTTCTTATAACATCGCTTGAAATGGATAACATTTGTGCACATAAGAGCATCTTTTGTGTTGGATTCATAATTTTGTGGGTTAAATTTGGATTTGTTTTCTTGAGGTAGTAGGGTGTTTTAGAGTTAGGAGTTTGTAGTCATGTAAAACTCTTGTTTTAAATTAGAGTAAATTTAATCAACATTTATCGAAGTTTAAAATTGTTATTACTTACTCACTCATTTTTAACGAGTTACCAATGCCCACTCATCTATCCTTATAATTATTCATCCATCACCCGTTAAGCGACCGTTTCAAATTCTGGATAGAAAATCGCACGTAGTAAACGACAATCTTACTTTGATTTTAGATATTGACCTCTACTCATCATTCAACCAGTCGTCCGATCAATTACATTCATTGCTTCAGTATTATTACCTGAAATGCCTCCTCAAAATTTTTAAAATTGTATGTTTTATTTAGGATTTTATTGACAGCCCATGTTTATTTCAGGTATCTAGATCTATAGGAGATGCTTATCTAAAGAGGCCAGAGTTTGCTCTTGAACAATCTTCTCTACAATTTCACGTTTGAACCTTTTCATTAACCAGTGTTTAGAGCTGATCCTCTACATGTACAAGAGTTTTATGACCATTAGTAAGTTTCCCATTTTTGCATCTGATGGTCTTTGAAGAGATTAACAGAATTCTAGAATGAGAGAAGAAGAAATGGTGGGAAAAGCTGTTATGAAATGATTCTATTCAAATTGAAAAATGGTTACAGTAAACACACACACACACAAACACACACACACACACACACACACACATATATATATATAGACACACACGCACACAGCTCACCAAGTACTCACGCCAAATGGATGGAATGCTAGTTGTACAATTACATAAATAACCTTATCTAAAATTGGATCAACACTCATCTTCAAGATGAGGAGAATATATATTCAATATTCCTATCTTGTCCAACAGAAATTTGAACTTAGTTCCACCTAAAGCTTTTGTCAATAAATCTGCCACTTGATTTTGTGAGGTTGTATATAGCATCTTCACTTCACCTGCTTGGACCTTGTCTGTAACCAAGTGACAATCGATCTTAATATGTTTTGTTCTTTCATGGAATACCAAATTACTTGCTATGTGGATGGCAAATTGGTTGTTACAAAATAATAAGGCTACTTTGGATTGTTTGACACCTAAATCACTTAACAAAATTTTCAACCAGCTTAATTCGCATACAGTAGTTGCCATTGATTTGTACTCTGCTTCAGCAGAGGACCTTGATACCTTATGCTACTTTTTGGACTTCCATGACATCAGAGAGTTCCCCAAGAAAATACAATATCCGGTAATGGACCTCCTAGTATCTGAGCAAGCTGCCCAATCTGCATCACAGTACCCTTTCAGTTGCAAGTCCAGTTTTCTTTCAAAGAACAAACTTTGTCCTGGTGTACTCTTTAGGTACCTTAGAACATGATGAGCAGCTTCCATATGGGGCTGCTCTGGTGACTGCAAGAATTGTCTTAGCATTTGCACATCATAAGATAAGTAAGGCCTTGTAATAGTTAAGTAGAGTATTCTCCCCACCAGCCTCCTATACACACTAACATCCAACACATTGTTTCCTTCATCCTTGCTCAATTTCAGATTATGTGGTTGAGGATTGGCTGCTGGTTTGGCCCCTAACTAACCTGCGTCAGATAGAACCTCCAATGCATATTTTCTTTGGCATATAGAAATGCCCTTTTCTGTTCTAACAACTTCAAGAACAAGGAAATATTTAAGGATCCCCAAATTTCTCAGCTTGAACTGATCATTTAGTTTCTTTTTAAACTGATCAATGTATGGCAAATCATTTCCACCAATGATTATATCATCTACATATACCAATATAATAGTAAATGAGTAGCCATTGTGTTTGCAAAACAATGAGTAATCAGCCCTTGATTGCTTGAATCCCTGTGACAGAATACATGAAGTGAGTTTGACATTTCACTGTCTTGATGCCTGTTTAAGTCCATAGATGGACTTGTTCAGTTTGCAAACCAATTGTTTTCCACTCTCTCCCTGCTGTTCATAACTTAGAGGCATCAACATGTATACATCTTCATCCAATTCTCCATGGAGGAAAGTATTACTGATATCCAATTGATGCAGGTGCCATTGCAACTAGGCTGCAACAACTAATAGAGTCTAAACTGTTACTAATTTAGCAACAGGGGAGAAGCATTACTCATACTCTAATCCTGCTTGTTGAGTAAAACCTTTGACAACTAGGCGAGCTTTCTTTCTTTCCTCAGTCCAATCTGATCGAAGTTTAACTTTGAAAACCCATTTACATGCTACAGGTTTCTTATTATCTGGAAGCTGAACCACATCCCAAGTATGATTGGAAACCAGTGCTTGATATTCAACTCCATCGCTTGACACCATTTAGGAAATTTGGAGGCTTCACTATATGACTGAGGTTCAAAGATAGAAGATAGTGCCAATGAATATTGCTTATGTATAGGAGACAATTGAGTGTAATCTAAATGATCTGACATAGGATATTTTTTACCTGATGCAGAACCCTTATCCATAGAATTTGATTGGGGAGTAGGGACTTGAGATGCCAGATTACAATGGTAATCAAGAAGATAAGAGGGTAATCTTGTGGTCCTTTTTGATTTTCAAATGGATATTGGATGAGTAGGAGATGAGACAACAGGTGTAGGCACATCAGTAGGTGGATCAGAATCGGTATGTGGATCAGAAATGTTATTATGAGATGACATGTGACTGTCAGTGGAAATAGATTCTGAAGAATCAAGGTTAGGAAATGATTGGGTTGGAAAGAGAGCTAGAGTAGGTTGGGAAGAACATCCAAGTTTGGATAATGACTGAAGAAAAGAAGGGTGACTGAATGGAAAGATGTTCAGATGAAAGATAACATCTCTAGAGTTGAAAGTGGTATTGGTATGAAGATTATACAGTCTATAGGCCTTCATACCATAAGGGTATCCAATGAGAATGCAAGGTGAGGCTCGATGATCAAATTTTGTTCTATTTCTTTTCAAAGTGGCTACATAGCAGAGGCAGCCAAAGACTTTGAGATGAGTGTAGGATGGAGCAGCTTGGTAAAGCATTTTATAGGGTGATTTGTCATTAAGAATGGAAGTAGGGATACACTCACCCAAGAATTTATGTGGTAAGTTAGCTCGAAACTTGATGGCTCTAGCAATATTCAAAATATGTTGGTGTTTTCTCTCAACTATGCCGTTTTGCTGCGGAGTTTTTACACAGCTGACTTGATGTATGATACCTTTGGAATTAAATAATTCAGTCATGATAAACTCAACACCATTATCAAATCTCAATGTTTTTATATTGCTGTGGAAATGTGTTTGAATCAAAGAGTAAAAGGACTGAATTATAGGTCTGGTTTGAGACTTTTTTTTCACAAGGTAAGTCCATGTCATCCTACTGTAGTCATCTACAATAGTGAGAAAGTATTGAGATCCATCTAAAGAGAGAATGGAATAGGGCCCCCATATGTCACCGTAAATGATGTCAAAGGCTTTAGAGGCTCTTGTTTCACCATGAGGAAAAGAAAGCCTGTATTGCTTAGCCAATGGACAAACAAAACAATGTAAGAATTTATTGAATTTGATAGTGGGAACATATTTATGTAAGATAAGACAGTTTTGAAATAGGTACATGACCTAACCGGCAGTGCCATAGATCAATATGACTACTGATGTTGCTATTTTTTGATGAATTAAGAAGGATTGAGAGCTCTATTACAATGAAAATTAGAAATAGAACCGCAACTAGTATTAAGGGAGATAACATGTTTGACAGAATGTGTAATGAATTGATGAGGTTTGATGAATGATTTTTCACTGGACTGATGATCGGAGAACTGGAAATGATATAATCCATCCTCAAGTTTGCCTTCCCCAATCGTCCTCCTTGTTAAAAGATCATGTATAAGACAAGAATTATACATGAAAATCAGGAAGCAATTATGTTTAAGAACCAAGTTACTAGCAGATATGAGATTAAATGTGAAAGATGGCACCACAAGAACATTTGTCAACATCAAATCATCAAACAATTTACCAACACTTGTTACAGCAACCTGATCTCCATTTGGTAACAGAGGCATTAGACTCAGCTGTGACATTGGTCAGATACTGAATGGAGCAAACTATATGTTCTGATGCTCCAGTGTCTATGATCCACTTAACTCCAGTGGTAGCACCATTATGACTAATATGTTTACTTGAAAAAACAGAGTTTTCAGGAACAGCTGATGAGACTAATGGCAGATCTTGTGATTTAGAACTGTTAGTAGATAATTGTGCTCTTAATTGTGGAACCAGCATGGCCAAAAGCTGTTGACACTGATCTGAAGTGATAGTCACGTTTGGCTGAGAGTTAATAATTTCAGTTTTGTCACCAACAGGAGCCTGAGTCACAGCATTAGCAATACGTATCTTCCCTTTAGCAAAATGATGTCCTGGAGGATAACCTATGAGCTTGAAACACTTGCTTTTGAGATGTCCAAGTATACCACAATAGCTACACATAGGTCTATTCTTTCTCTGAAATTGAGTGAATGAATTGGTCTTCTGATTTCCAAATGATCCACTTATCATTTTACCAGCAAATGCTGCTGCCTCATAATGTTGTTGCTTCTTAGCAACCATGTCCTTTTGCTTTTCATCTTGCAGAATAAAAGCAAATACTTTGTTTAATGAAGGTAATTGATCCATCAGTAGCACTTGACTTCTAACAGCAGAAAACTGATCATCAAGTCCCATTAAAAACTGCATGACTTGATCCTAATCTTTATGACAAGTGCTGTTAGCTTCTGGTAGATAATTGTCAAATTCTTCCCAAACGCCTTTAAACCTATTGAAGTATGAACTAACAGAACCGTTCTCCTGTGAGATTGAAGCAATCTGCTTCTTTAGCTCATAGATCCGTGTGAAATTACCTTGACTATATCTATCTCGAAGTTCAATCCAAATTTCTCTAGCAAAATCCTTATGAACCACACTTGGATAAAGCTCTTTTGGAATTGAGTTAATAATCCATGAAGAGACAACGTGGTTACATCTCCTCCAAATACCAAATACATGATCATCCTTGTCTGGTTTGTCAATGGTTCCATCAATGAAACCTTCCTTGTTCTTAACACTAAGCGCCATTGTAATAGCTCGACTCCATGTCGAGTAATTATCATCTGAAAGAACAATAGAAATGATCTGCATTCCTGTGTTGTCGCCATAGTGAAGGTAATAAGGACTGGTTGGATCAGTAACCAATCGATTAAGCAAAGAATTAGCATCTCCTCCAGCCATTTCTCCAACTGAAGAATCACCGGATGAATTGGTGTGTTCGCACTGACTTTGAAGATCTATTGCAACACTAGAATTATTAGCCATCGCACGGAAGCATCAATCAAATCTCTGATACCATGAAGAGATGAAGAGAATTCTGGAATGAGAGAAGAAGAAATGGTGGGAAAAGCTGTTATAAAGTGATTCTATTCCAAATATATATATATATATATACAGCTCACCAAGTGCTCACACCAAATGGATAGAATGCTAGTCGTACAATTACATAAATAAGCTTATCTAAAATTGGCACAACAGTCTTCCAGAATACTTGACAAATCAGGAGGCCGTTGATATTGGGCATAAT
>CAIGRN010141456.1:0-11721 GCA_903798345.1 Fraxinus anomala
AAGGTAGTCTAGCGGAGCAGACAACTGCCGCACGGTGTTCTTTTCTGTGTTAAGAAGAAAGGCACCCCGTGAAACGTAGTTAGGTTATGGACACTCACAAACTATTTCATCTTGTAGAAAAACTCACATGTTCATCATTTAATGTTCGGGGTCATGGAACTAGAACGTGTTCAACTTATTCATCTAAATGCCCAAAAGGAAATGTTATTGATGATCTGAATCGACTTCTTTATTTTTCTTTTTTCTCTCATCAATTTGTACATGATAACGAACAGATAACATTACTAAAAAGAATAATTCTAGTTGTACATAAAAAATGTATATAAGGGTGTACCCCCTCACATGGGGTGAGACTCACTTGTGTAAATATTTTTTTATTTAAGTAGGTCTCATGTGAGGGGAATGTACAACTCGATGTAATGATGTACCACTAACAAAACAATACTAAAAATAATGCTATTTATAGCGGTCTAAGTCCTGATAGGAAGAAAAGGAAACTACTGAATGGAGGCAACAGCTAGGTAAAGAACATGTTGCGTTCAACAGTCGGCAAGGGCAAATCTACGTAAATCTACAAACTATGGGATTCACATAGCGGTTAATCTGTTCACCTATGACCTAACCCTCTCCCTGAAGACAACCACCACCTAAATTTATTCTGCCCACAACTTTTCCTTTTCAACAAATTCAACTCACAACATTGTTTTTGCAACTCTGTATTCAATTTTTTTTTCCAGATGGCCGGAAAAGAAGACACACGACCGGAAGTTTATATACGGGTCCACTCGCGGCGAGGGGCCTATACAATCCATCCAGCGGAAGCGGATACGCCGCCAATCACCGCCACTTCCGCCGCCCCAAGTCCTAATATTGTTTCTTACAGAGAAGTAAAGCATTTCAAGAAATGGGTGACCTGGTTGATACCTTCCTTTGTTGTCCTCAATACAGTAATGTTTGTTATAACCATGTATGTTAATAATTGTCCCAAGAATTCGGTATCTTGCGTTGCTGGGTTTTTGGGGAGATTCTCCTTTCAGCCCTTCAAAGAAAATCCTCTCCTTGGCCCTTCTTCATCTGCGTAAGACTCTTGTTTCTTGTTTCTTTTGTTTTTGAAGTTTCAAGTTGCTTTCGTTTGTGCCCTTTTGTTATTAGGACATTTTAATGAACTTTGGTGAATGTTTTAGGCACTACTAAGTACTAACTGAATTGTTTTTAAACAATTAACTGGAATGAGAATATTAAGTTTTTGGATCTAACTTTTAACTTACTTTGCAAATGTAATGAAATTTATAATACTACTGGTACTTTGCCAAATCGATATCAGCAAGGATATGAGTTTGAGTTGAATAGAGAGGTGAAACAAGATTTGTGCTGTTAGGCTGAAAATGAAAATAGTTGTAATGATCTCGGTTGAGCTGAGTGATGATTGATGCGTCCTCTTGTACTTCCTGTTTGCATATGCTGCTGGTTTTCTGGTTTAATGGGAGGAAAGGGCAAACTATTGAAGTTGATTCACAAATCAAGTATATATATGATAATAAACATTTGTCTAACTAGATTTAAATGGATAGTTCTGAAGGGATTTTAACGTTCCTAGCGCGATAGAGAGCAGCGGTTTAATATTTTGCACACCGAAGGCATCAAAAGTATTAGAGGAGAGACATTAAAGGGCGAAATTATTGAAGTTGATTTCCGAATCAAGTAAGCTTATATGGTACCAAACATTTGTTTAACTAGGTTTAAATGGACTAGAGAGAGAGAGAGAAGCAGTTTTATATTTTGCACATTAAAGGCATCAAAAGTATTAGAAAAGAGGCATTAACTAGGAAATTAAAGGATGAAATCAAACCAGAAGAGAAGGGTGCTATGGAAAATTTGGTGTATGTGTCGAACATGTTAGGCTCATTTACATAGTGGAAACTACTCAGCTTGTCCATTTTTATACGAGGTGGACCACTTGTATTTATGTATATATTAGTGGATGATCATTTTACATCTGATTGAACTCTTTATTTGAGTATGTATTGCACAGTTCACTACCACATCGAAGATAAGTGCGTCCTAGGTTAATGAAGTAGAGCTACTTTTTGGTTTTAATGTTTTACCTGATATAATAGATGATCTATGACCATAAATTGCTATTCGTGCAAGATGGAATGATTCTGTGAATTGCTTCTAAAACACATTCACCCTCTTTTTTTAGGTTGGAGAAGATGGGTGCTTTAGATGTGAGTAAAGTGGTCCACAAACATGAAGGATGGCGCCTCATCACTTGTATGTGGTTACATGGTGGAGTTTTTCATTTACTAGCCAACATGTTGAGCCTGTTAGTTATTGGCATTCGGCTTGAGCAAGAATTCGGGTTTGGTATGTAACATGCTGCACAGTCCTGAGTTTCGAATATGTCATGCACTTTATTTCTAACAATATATTTATGTAATTTTGCATTACTTTAGCTAGAATAGTTACTATTGATTTACACATAAATGCATATTATGATCTTTAATGCGAAGGTTAGTGCTATAATTATGGCTTATAACCAATAGTGATTATGGAATATGCCATCTGGAATGTTTGTATTACCTTGTGGGCTCTCTTTAGCTTAACCTTGTACTTTTTCCTGGGTTCAAAATGTAGCCTTATTGTCTATTAAGTTGAGAACACTAACCCCCTGTTTGAGCCGCATTTTTGGACCAAAATATATTTTGGAATAGTGTTTTTTTGGAGAATATGCGGTTAAAAATAAGAAGTTTTGGGTTTATGTGTAAAATTATTTATGGGTGAATGTGTGGTTAAAAATGAATTTTGGAAAAATGAGAGTTTGAAAAAATGGAGGCCAAACATAGGCTAAGACTATCATTCTGTTTATGGAAGCTAAGGTCATACTAGTTTGGTATAAATCTATTATGCACTTGATTTATTGTCATTATCATTTATTTCATCCACTATGAACGAAGGTCACAGAGGAGCATGATGAAAAGGGCATCATCAGTGATCAACTTTATAATGTTTTGATTTAAGTTAACATTATTATATCGGTGATCTATAGTTTGTAGACAAGTATTGTCTTCTTTCGTTTCTTTAAATTTGTTTGGTACTCAATGTCAATATGGGCAATATACACGTGTATTTGTGTGTACATGGTAAGTATGTTTATTTGCAGGTAATTCATCAAGCCCCTTCCAACTATAGGAAGATAATATTTGACTGCCATTTTGTATTTTCTATTTGCAGATCACAAAGACCAGAAAGGAGAAAAACAAGTTCAGTTGAAATTAGGCACGAGCCTACTAGTTAGTTCAACATTCCCCTAGTGAATGTAGTTAGAAATTCTGCCCCTCCTTTCAGGTCCTCTTTCTCCACTACAACTGTGCATGCCTACATAGGTAAGCCTCTCTCCATCTGTCCTTCACCTCCATCATTATGACCATTGCCCCAACTACCACCACCACAGTTCCTTCCGATCCTCCCACTTCACTTCCTCCTCTGTTTCCGGCCACCTTATTTATTTGCCTTAATTAAAACTCTCACCTGCAGTTAACTTGAAGACTTTACAACCAGGCCACTATCCTCCTCTACCTCATTCCTTACCCCTAACCACTACCACTACCACTACCACTACCACTACCACTTAATACATCTATTATCTCTATGTATCCATTAATGGTATCTAAGTTTGATGTCTGCATGGGAAAATAATAATTAAAATTCAACCAAAATGAGGGGATGGAAATTGTTTATTGGGTTATTGCATAATTATATCACTTGATGGCATCTTGTTATATTCATTAGTTTTTTATTTTGAGTTGGATAAGATTAAGGGTGATGGTATAGTCACAATGGAGGATAATGTTGTTCCAAATAGTAATGGTTTAGGAATTTAGGTTTAATTACGGATCAGGAGAGGGGACTTGTAGAGGATATGAAACATAAGACTAAATCGGGTTGGACGAAATAGAGAAGTGTTACGGGATTACAAGGATCCTATGTGGTCAGTAGATACTCGCCAAGTTAAATGGCAAGTTCTACATAATGGTTATCAGACTAGTTATACTTTTATGTTATCGAGTGTTGGGCCATTAAAATGTCAAATTTTCATGAGACGAATGTAGCAAAAATAATGGTGTTCATGTGATCATACTAAAATAAAGGAAATAAGAAATAAAGATATATAAAGGTGAAGTATGAATTGGAAAGGGGAGAATATTTTATAGACCTAAAGATATTGCCATTGAAGAAGAACCGCGCGATCTTAGAAGAAGAGGACGTGTAAACTAGAATTGACATGGTAAGATGTAGTTACATTTGATTTTCTTGGACCATTATGTACATGCAACGAAAAAGAATTTATGTAGTTACATTGTTTGAAAAGGTTCAATTGAGTATGTAGGTGTTTTGGTTTTTGGGAGATGTAATCGTTGTGCCGCAAGCCTCTGAACAAACTAATAAAATTATTCAAATAAACAGGAAACTAAAAAAGTGTGCTCATAATAAACCATAAACCATCTTCAAAATCCGTAATGAAACAAATTAGCAAAATTAAAATTCTTATTTACAAAGAAAGATAAAATAACATAGCAAAGTATATGTTTTCAAAGTGCTATCTACTACTAGAAGTAGACAACCTAGAAATCTCCTTCACTATCATTTTCTTGTCATCCTTTATTATCATCCTTCATGTGCAATGTTGCGTTTTTCTTTTCTTCCCCTTCCATATAAAAGGCATAAAAAAGAAAATAAAAGAACCGTAAAATGTAGTCTATAAAGAAAATAGCTCAAAAACTTGAGGCTAATAAAACGTGGATCTCGAGGTGTAAGCCTCAGAAAACTTTTTATAACAAATGGACCCAAAGTTCATTTGAAATAAGATATATTTTGTTGTTTTTTACGTTTGTTTGAGTGGAAAATGATATAATGAACTTGTTTTTATGGTTTAGATAGTGGTAGTGGCAGTGATTTTAAGAGGTGATTTCTACTACGAATGGCATTTTGGTCTAGCACCAGTGGCTCATTATCTGCATAAGTTGTTCTGTCCTTTTCCTTTTTTATTATGTGCTTGAGTGGTCAGAGGTTGAATTGAGTGTTGGTTTAGATGGGGAGGGGGGCAAAGTTCGAGGTCTAGGATGCTTTTCCTGGTGGAGTATAGTGGTGGTGAGGTTTTTTGGTGCTGATGGGCTGTGATTGAAATGGTCACTGTCTTTCAACAGATTTTGGATGGAAGTTGGAAGCCTAATAGATGGGCGTATTTCTTTACATGCATAAGGTGGCAAGTACCATTTTCCCATGGAGGAGGCTCAATGAAAATTGCACAAAAGCATGCTTATATTGGTAGAGTAATGTTTTTTATCTCCATTAGAGATGATCACCACATGATATGGCATTAAATGATAAGATCAATAAAATGGATCTCATATCTATACATTTAATTGGCCTTATAATTTCATTTCATAACGGGTGATAATCTCTAATGTAGATAAATAACATTATTCATATTGGTGTCTTTGTCCCTCGATAATATGTATCATACTGGCATCAGTATTTGAGCAATATATGAAAAATGGATTTTTTTGGTAAATGATTTAAGCTTTACTCGTGCGCCTGAGTTTTCTCTTTCTAGAATTTATGTATTTGTAGTTTTTTTTTTTTAAGAAAAAAAAAGAACGGAGTAAAGGCTTAAGTTGCTGTATTCATTTTAACATCATGAGATTTAGATCAGGTTTCTTACTTTTCTTGCCTTGTTTTCTTGTAGTACGCATTGGATTGCTTTATGTAATCTCTGGGCTTGGCGGGAGTTTGTTATCTGCTCTTTTTATTCAGTCTAATATTTCTGTCGGTGCTTCTGGTGCACTTTTTGGATTACTTGGAGGGATGCTTTCAGAGCTGATAACCAATTGGACCATGTATGCGAACAAGGTATGCATCTAACTGCTGTTAGGTTAGGCCTTTATGAAGTGGTGAAGCTCACTATTACCTACTTTTGAGGCTTTAACAATTTCCTACTTATTTTGTTCTTCAGGTGGCAGCTTTAGTGACCCTTGTGATTATTATTGTTATCAATCTAGCTGTTGGAATCCTCCCGCACGTGGACAACTTTGCTCATATTGGAGGATTTTTATCTGGTTTTCTTCTCGGTTTTGTGTTTCTAATTCGTCCCCAGTTTGGATGGGTTAACCAGAGATATGCTCCTGGTGGATATTCTTCGGTATCAGCTAAACCTAAATTTAAGGAGTATCAATGCATTCTCTGGGTCCTTTCTTTGATCCTTCTCATAGTTGGGTAAGTTCCAGGTCTTCTACCTCTGTTTTCCTATATCATTTGAATCTGTTGTTCTTTCCTTTTTCACCTTTTCTCTTTTGTTGGGGTGGTCAGTGGGGGAATGTGGGATCTTAAAGCATGAACAAATAAATTTGCACTCCAAGTTGATTTCCTATATGGACGAGACCATTTCTATTTTTTGGGAAATTCTGCTTATATAGCTTGTTACCCTGGCTTCTTAAATCCCCACGTGAAGTTCTGTTTGGAACCATTATACAATTAGCTGATGAAGTTTACAGACATAGAAGGATGTAAGATGGTGTGTGATAACAAATTCAATGCTTATACTAAATCAATGAAGTTTGTTCCTAGTATGCTAAGATGAAATCACTTTAACGGATGAGCTTCTAACTATTTTTATCCCCTCAATTGAGAATCCTTCTTTGGCCTTTTAAAGTAAAACCGCAAATGTTTTTTCAAGCAATCTTCATCTTAATTTACTTAATGGTTCTCAAAATAATTGATTCAAAATGAAAATTCAATATTACTACCACGATTTTGGAACTTTTTGCTGGTAAAATGAAGCTATCACTCTTAAATGCAATGCAATGCAATCTCAGTATAACATGTTAGAAGACTGAGGTGCGTATGAAAATTAGCATGGCCTAACACATGGAATATATTTGATTTTGTTGACTCTCTTGGTAGATGTAGTAATAAATTGAATGGAGTGACAAAAAGATTTATTGAAGCTGACCTATATTTGTTGGGAATAAGACTTAGTATTTGTTCTTCAGCTTGGGTTAAACAAGGACTCTGCTTTAGGGAAAAAGGATTATTTCTTTCAGAATTAAGTTTCTGTAACAAGACGCGTGTTCATACTTTAAGAGTGGGCCCATCACTTGATGGGTCATCAAGATAAGTTGTTTTACTTGGTGCTTGTTTGGGAGTGTTTTAAATTAAAATTTAAACCGAAGGTCCCAAAAAATGTGTGCATAAAAAGTGGGTAATAAGTTGTGGGTCCATAGAATGTGGGGATAAAAAGTGTATTTCACCGGCTTAAATTATAATTTAAGCTTTATCAAACATGCACTTTTGTATAGCAACTTAAACCATTCGTCATGGATTCAGCTGGCATCATCAAGCATTTTTGACATTGTCTGCTGAACTCATGTAGAGAGGGGGAAAAAAAACTCCATTTTATTGACAAAATTATGCCTAGTCTAATACAAGAATGATATAGACTTAATCCTGTCAACTACTGAATCATTTACTGGAATTTCACGCCTCCTTGTGTCTCCAAAGTTTGCTTATCAGAATTTCGCATTTCAATTGTGTTATTAGACTATGATTGTCTCTCTCCGACTTAAGATCTGTGTTGATTTTGATAGATTCACTGTTGGCCTGGTATTGCTTCTTCGAGGAGTAGATTTGAATGATCACTGCTCATGGTGCCACTATCTGAGTTGTGTTCCAACTTCAAGGTGGAGCTGCAATACTCAGCCTGTTTCATGCATGGTGAGGAATTGTGAATTTATATTTTTGTTTTATGCATTCAATAGTATTTGTATCATCTCCCAAAAAATTCTTACGAGTGAGCGGAATCATGTGGACAATTACATGGATGAAAGTGATACAGACACCAGAAAGAAGGATATTGCTTTTAACTTTTGGTACATAGGGTTGAATATGCACTAAAATGATCCAATTTCTGGCAATTTGACATAGTTACTCTGAACAAGTGGACCAGAGTACACAAGACATTCACTTTAAAATTGGGTTAATCCTTATGATTGGACTCTAGTTTGATGAAAGTTGAAAATGTCTCTCCATAAATTTCTTCATTTATTTGCCTTTGCAATCTGATGAAATGATTTTTCAAAATTTGTCAATTTTACAGTCGGAGCAAACGGGAACGGGTCAATATACTTTAACGTGCTCGAATAACGGTAGAAGCAGGTCGTATTCTTTGCTGAGTCCAACCAGCTCACAGATCCAGGGGCTATGCGCACAGCTTTGTCGATTATAAAAACACTTGTCTGGATTCAATTGAGATATATACATGTATAGTTGAAGATCTAAATTTGCTTTATAATATCAGTTAAAAACACTTGTCACTAATTATTTATTTGTTCACTGTGCATGACTGAAATTTTGTTGACTGGCACGCACATTCTTTGCATAATATCCCGAAGTAGAACAAACATTTGTACTATTGGTTTTAAATGATTTAGAGTGGGGAGAGCCAAGATTGTCTGTCCACGACTGATGAGTGCATCGATTCTTGAACATGGCCCCAATCTGCAGTTAATGCATAGTCGTATTTGAGATGCCTTTCACACATTCTTGTCGTCACTTTGAAGTAAAATAAATAATGAGAAAGAAAGCCCATATCCCAATGGGATACCTGGATTCAACAATCACATGGCGTGATTATGAATGATGCTGGATCAAATTTCTGCCGACAACAAAACCCAACAATGCACTGTGAAAACTCGGTTGATATAGATTAATGTTATTTCTAGTCATTTACTATCGTAGTCGCTCTACGTAGCATATATGTAGGGTGCATCAAATCACTAATCATCACGTATATGTCACGTAGGACGACTACGATACTGCAAATAACATTATTCTATAAATTATTAAACTAATTGAATAAATATTTGGTCTGACTTAAGTTTTTTACATGAACAAAAATATGGCATCAAACCGTTATGCATTTTCTTGTTGATGAATGTATCTAACTATTTCTTCTAAATAGAATCATTCATAAATCGACAAGAGTAGTATAGTAGGCTAGCCTCCGTTGAAGGGAAAAAAAAATCCTTAGGATCGACTGGATTCATCCTTTCTATTGATTGTATAGTATCTCTAGATTAACAATGCTAAAAGAATATCCTTTTTAACTAGCAAATGGGCCTGCATATCGTCACAGATTTGATAAAAGTTTAAATAGATTATGATGAAAATGTGTTGATAATGTTATGGACCTCGTGAAATATGTGGTTAAAATTGAAATTTAGCAGTTGAAAAGTTAATAAAATTTAATAAAAGATTTATCAAACAAGCTCAAAATACGGATTTTCTCGGTCGATGAATTATTATTTTTGTCTTCATGCTTCAACTTTACTATGAAAGTTGCCCCCACAACGATCTTCATTTCGATGAGAGACGCAAGTCAAGATCTTGAAAGCTTTGGAATGAATAGTCTTTTCTGTAGAAAACTGAAAAAGGCCTCATTATGCATACAAGTTTGGGGACCCAAATATCATATGGTTGAATAGTGTCATCCGGGTACTTGTCTGAGATGTTATAATTCGAGTGGGAGCCAGCTAAACGAGAGATCTCAACTCTGTGGACAACACGGGGAAGAAGTAGAACAACCAATAAATTTTGTCACTAACGTACAAGCATTCCTTAGTAGTATCATAAAATGCTTTTATAAGTTTGTTTAAATGAATATAATGTCACATCAAATACACGTTATTGTCTAGTGATTATACGAAGAAACAAAAATGGATAGAGAAAAGACGCATCGACTCCTTTCTCTATCATAAAATCACTTCAAGTGGTTGGCGTATTTAGCACGATCATTGCTTAGACAAGTGATCCGAGTGAGCCATGCAATGTAGTAAACAATACATATCATGTAAGTCACACGGGTTATGGAGTAAAGGGAAGCATACCGACTTCTTAATTGATCAATTCGATCACTTTCTATGCATTATCTTGGCTTAGGAGTTCAGCAAGGTTTTTGAAATTTTAGAGAGATCAAATATAATGGCAATCACTAACTACACCTCATATTTTCGCTAATGTAAATTGGGACCCAATGGCGAATTCGACCAACAGAGAAAGCAACTCTAGCCTTTTTTGATTTGATTTCTTCATACTGCTGGTCATTGTTCTTCCCACTAACGAGTTTTTCTGCATCTTAGCGTAGTTTGCAATCAGCTTTTTATCCATAGATGTGAATCATGTGATTGTACATCAAGTACCACTTATCTTGTTTTGCTTAAACAAATTACTTGATATTCCTACACACGCGCGAGAATTGTTGAAAATTGGTTGTCCGAATTCTCAATACAATGCACCCTTCCATAGGGAAAAGATAGAGAAATCAAAATTATTTACAACCTATCAATAATACGCCTTAATTAAATAATTTCAGTTGAAAGTTGTACCATAATAAAGCAAGCAAATGTTTTCAAAATAAAATATTCCAAGTCCTTTAATACCTTTTTTTTATCACCCCTTAAAGTTGATGCTGGTGAATTAACAAGCATTATATATCAACAAATAACTCATATCATGTCTTTCTTAAAGATTTCTGAAAGTTATTTGTCATTTGAAGTGTTAAAGGGATATATATCCTATATCGATAAATGATGTTGATACGGACTAATTTATAAAGATTTTGGGCTACTCCTCTNCATCTTGCGGGGGCATATTAAGAGATAAAATCTTGCATCGAATAAAAATGAAAATATAGACCGATTTATAATAATTTGGACTACTCCTCTTAATAAGGTTGATATTTTAAGATGTAACCTCAATTCTTAACATGGTATCAGAGCACATTAAGTTCTAACGAGTAATTCGATCTGATTAAGACTTCAAAAAGTGAGCATATGGATTTCAAGATTGATCTGCTCAAATGAGTCACCATCTTGTGGGGGCATGTTAAGGGATAAATATCCTACATCAAATAAAGATGTAAACATAAACTAATTTATAAATGATTGGGTAACTTATCTTAAAAAAGGTGACCTTTTAAGATGGATCCCCAAATCTTATCATGGCATCAGAGCACATTAAGCTCTAACGAGCAATTCGATCAGATTAAAACTCCAAAAGTGAGCATACGAATTTCAAAATTGGTCTAATTAAATGAGCCACCGTCTTGCGGGGGCGTGTTAAGGGATATATATCCCACATCGATAAATGATGTTGACACTGACCAATTGATAAAAGATCTTGGACTACTCCTCTTAACAAAGTTGACTTTTTAAGATAGAACTCCAATTCTTAACATGGTATCAGAGCCCATTATACTCCAACGAGCTATTCGATCCTGTTAAGATTCCAAAATTGAGCATACAGATTTCAAGATTGATCTGTTTAAATGAGCCACCGTCTTGCGGGGGCGTGTTAAGGGATATATATTCCACATCGATAAATGATGTTGACACTGACCAATTGATAAAAGATTTTGGACTACTTTTCTTAATAAGGTTGACATTTTAAGATGAAACTGCAATTCTTAACACGAAGTTCGGAGGACATATGAGGTATTTTGATGGTATAATCATCATATTCATCCTGTGACAATCTACTCGATGCATTCATTTGTTTCGTGAAGAATAGGATTTCCGGATATTTTAATAACACTCAAATTATGTGCACGTAGTGGGGTTGAGATTGATTCAGAAAATCCAGATTCAAATAAAAGTCGACGTAGCC
>CAIGRN010141477.1:0-15603 GCA_903798345.1 Fraxinus anomala
GAATTGGAGAGTGTTAGAATGTCTCTAACATTCTCGACTACTTCAGAAACTACAAATCAGGGCGTGCAACTGTACAAGTCCAAATCAGTACAGATTTCGAATGACAAATACACATGGACAAATACTAGTGACAATACCATTCCATCATCAGACACTTGTCCCCTAAAGATTCACATAGCTTGATGCCATTTAGTAGTTTCTAAACAATTTCCTCATTTGAAGCAACTATCCGTTTTTGTAATTGTTTGTTCAAACAGCTAATAACATTCTCTAGTAATTTCACATATCAAATAGTTTCACATATTCTCTGTAACATTTTGATAATACAATTTGGGCTCTTTTTCTCTCTTCAATATCTTGAGATGTAGCAGCAAGAGGCATATGATAGATTAGATATTCTACAAGTTTTCAACAGTTTTTGAAAGAAATAATTTGGCCTAGCGTGTCATGCTAAGTTCATGCATCATAATAAAGATGAATTCGACTTGCCAATTATTGATAGTGCAATTATGACCCATCGATGTAGTTCTATAAACATTACTCTTGGCTTTTTTACTTCTTGCAAACAGCAATAAGAAAGATATGTAAAAATTAAATTGACATAAACCTTTATTTATAAAGGTTTACATGAAAATCTAGTATAATAGTACTAAAATTAATAAAAACGTAACTTAAACAAATTAAAATTAAAAAAGAATTCAAGATAAAATAAATGACAACAATAACGTTGAAACTTTAAAAATTAGTTTTCGATTCCTAAACAAACTCGGATGGCAGAAATCTACCGTATGCCATGGCATAGCGATGAGTATTATTCGTATCGTCGTCCTTTTTTTCGAAATGCTATTATGAGCCCAAATCGAAATTCGAATGTTCTCTCTACACTATTAGTTTTTTCTCATTTTGATCCAATTCTTCAACAATATGTTCTACTTCAGGCCCTTCCACCTCAAAAGAACTTGTCCCTGAGTTATATTCTGGATATAAAGGCTTATCATCTTTATAAAAATTATACAAATCTGCCGTATTGAACGTTCAAGACATACCAATAGAAGCTGGAAATATCTCATTTTCTCATAAACTCCATCACTGAATCTCCTTCCTAAAATTGTTTATCCTGTTGATGTGAATCTTCCGTTGCCTTATACTTTGCATTAGTCTTCTCCAATTTCTGCTTTACTTCATCACGGACTGCTAGCATCTTTTTGCCAGATGTTCAAAGCAATACCCTTACTATTACCCTTAGGCAACTTCACCAAATCGACAACATGGTAAGAAAATTTTGTATAAACAATGGCAACTGGTGACTTGCATGTAGAACTATGAACTGTGCAATTTTATGCAAACTCGACATGAGGTAATGCAAGATCCCATTGTTTGGGTTTATCTCCACAAACACTTCAAACTATATTTCCAAAGGTACGGTTTGTGACTTTAGCCTGTACATCAATCTGGGGATAAACAGTTTTACTTCGATTCAAAATTAATCCCAAACAACTGCCATAATATAATCCAAAGGTGTCCCATAAACTTTTTATCTCGATCTGATATGATAGACTTGGGAACTCCATGCAATTGAATAATTTCCATGAAAAAAAGTTTGGCAATAGACAATGGATCTGAGGTCTTCCGACAAGCTATAAAGTGAGCCCATCTTGGAGAAACTGTCAACCACTACAAAAACAAAATCTACTCCCCGCTGAGTACGAGGTAATCTTAGAATGAAATTCATAGAAAGATCTTGCCATATGCCCTGAGGGACCGAAAGTGGCATGTACAGCTCGATATTTTGCGTTTGAGCCTTTGACACCTAACAAGTATAACATTTTCTAATTAAAACCCCAACATCTCGCTTCAACTGTGGCCAATAGTACCTAGCTTCAAAAATGGCTATTGTCTTGTCATGCCCCCAAGTGTCCACTTAGACCTCCACCATGCAGATCTCGAATAAACTTTTCTCATAGAGATAAAATGAGAATACAAAGCCGGTTGCCCTTGAACAAACATCCATCACTGATATAGAAATTTGTTACTGCTTCAACGTTTACAAACTTGCTCCAAATCTCCTTAAAATTAGGATTATCTGCATACAGTTCCTTCAGGCACTCAAATCCAATAATTTCCTATGTCAGTGTGACTAGCAACGAGGCTCTCCGACTAAGAGCATCAACAATTCTATTCGAGCTCCCAAATTTATGTTTAATCACAAAGGAAATTTTTGGAGAAAATTCACCCACTGAGCATGCATTCTGCAAATATGTTTCTGACTATGAATAAACTTCAAGGTTTGGTGATTAGTGTACAACACAAACTCATTCTTTATAAGGTAGTGTTCCCATTACTTCTAAGCCCTCACCACTGCAAAGAATTCCTACTCATAAGTACTCCACTATTGCCTAGTATCACTCAACTATTCTGAAAAGAAAGCCACATGCCTCTTCTCTTAGGAAAGGCCAGTCCCAACACCCAAACCACTAGTATCACACACCACCTCAAAGATTTTTTTGAAACTTGGCAAGGTTAATACTGGAGTTGTGCACAGTTTTTCCTTGATCAAGGCAAAACTTTTATCTTGCTCTTCTCCCCAACTGAATATCTCTTTCTTTAAACATTCTGTGAGTGGTACCAAAAGACTGCTAAAATTCCTAATAAATCGCTAGAAATTTATGAAACCATGAAAACTTCTTACTTCGTAAACTGATTTTGGTGTTGGCCAATTTCGAATTTCTCTTGTCTTTTCTTGATCCACCTATAGACCTTTTTCACCAACCAAAAATCCTAGGAACAACCTTTTAGGCATACAGAAAGTGCACTTCTTCAGGTTGTTGTACAGTTGATTCTCCTCAGAACATCTAAGGCTAGCCTCAATTGAACCAAGTGATCTTCTTTGGACTTGCTGTAAATGAGTATGTCATCGAAATAAACCACCACAAAAGATCCTATGAAAGGATGAAGAACCTAGTGAATGAAGGTACTCGGGGCATTTGAAAGTTCAAATGGCATCACTAACCATTCGTAAAGTCCATCCTTACTCTTGAAGGCAGTCTTCCATTCATCCCCAGGTTTGATGCGATCTGGTGATAGTCACGGTGAAGTTCTATTTTTGAAAAGACCTTAAAACCCTCAAGCACATCCAACATGTCCTCCAACCATGGAATGGGAAACATGTACTTCACTACGATCTTGTTGATGGACCAACAGTCAACCCACATGCGCTACGTTCCATCCTTCTTTGGTACTAAGAGAACATGTAATGTACACAGATTCATATTTTTCCTTATGAACCCTTTCCTCAATAGCTTCTCAATTTGCTTCCTCAGTATCTCATTCTCCTTTGGACTCATTAGGTAATGAGGTAATTTGGAAGACTAGCCCAGGTACCAAATCAATCTGGAGGTAACTTATTCATCAATTCTTCGAAAACCAAATCTTCAAATTCTGCCAATATTTCCCGCACTTCAGATGGAACACCCCTATCTTCCTTATTTGTTGAAAAAACCCCATAATCATAATTGGATAAAAACAATCAGACTGCCTTATAGAATCTGCATTGTCCTTCTTGTAGCTTGTAAAAGTCAGGAAACTCTCAGTTCATTATTGAGTGGAATTCTCCTTCTGCTTGAAGGGAACCATAGCGATCTTATGATTGCCCCGTGTAAATAACACCAAATTATCACGTCCTTTGAGAGTTGAATCCACATCAAACTGCCTTGGATGACCTAACAAAATATGGCAAGTATCCATGTCTATCACACACGATTTCATCCTTACAATGCTTACCAACGGAAACAGGTACTTTGCAAGTCTCAGTGACCCGAACGAAAGAACCTTTCTTTACCCAACAAATGGAATAAGGATTAGGATGGTTCTCAGTTGGTAATATCAACAAATTCACCAATCTCTTCAATATAAAGTTCTCAAATCATCCATTGTCCACAAAACTTCGCACACCTTATTTTTTATAAAACAAAGCGACCGAAAAATGTAATGACGTTGCCCTTCCTCCTTAGGCAGTAAAAGGATCCACTGTAATATCAAAGTAGGCCTCTCCACACCTTCTTTATCAATGAACTCCACTCCTGCATACTCATTTTCCATCTCAGTATATTCTCCTTCATCCATTGTCTCGGGCTCTACCAAATTGACATGCTTTATTTCTAGGCAGTTGTTGGAGCGATGCCCAGGTTTGTGGCATCTATAACAAATGCTTCGAGTTTGACCTTTGTTTCCAAATAGACCACGTTGTAAGTATTGCTCTTGTTAGAGTTGGCTGGAGTTTTTAGTGAAACATTCTCTTTGTCTAAATGAATAGACAATGATGGTTCGACTGATGGGAGAACTCTCCTGTAGGTGGTCACCTCTTATCAGATTCCATCATCTCAGCCTTTGTTGCCATGTTAATGGCTTTCTACAATGTCCAAATATTTTGTAACCCAATTCTATCTTGAAGAGCCACCTTCAAACCACTGGTATACCTGGCTAACCCTTTGATTTTCGGATTCTGATAGATTATTCCACTCTGCCAACCGCATAAATTCATTGGTATAGTCCAATACTGTGTGACTGCCCTGCGTGCATCCCATATACATACGATACAAAATCAATTCGTAATCTGTACATTACTTCATCTTTCTCCAAGTCCGAATCCGACTCTTTCCATATATCATTCGAGTATTCTGTAATTGATCTCACCATACTGCTACTGTCGATTTCAAACGAAACACCAATATCTTGTCCTCCAGCACATTCGTAATTTCGAAAAATCGTTCAACCTCCATCAACCAATCCAAAAACTCTTCGATTTTTAGACTACCAATGAACGAGGAAATATCTGTTTTAATCTGATAATCATCAAAGGTATTTCGATTTTGATTATTATGCAACAGCGCTTCGAACTTCTCCTTTGACTTCGATTCGCTTTCTTCTACTGCACGTCTCATATTATTTCATCCCCGAACTACAGGCTTAGCAATATGTTCATTGTTGTTTGCTTGTTATTCATTTTGCCATTTTCTCCAATGCCCCACAGAAATAATTGACTAATCTCTTAGATTTGAGTAGTAAGATCGCTAAGCCTTCGATTTGTTGCGTCCAAATTTTCCCTCGTAATTGGTACGTCACTCATGCTTATGAATCTAATATATAGAGATAGGAAAGCCGGCTCTGATACCACTTGATGTAGCGTAAAACAAGGAATTCAAACAAACACCTTAATAACGCGAATTTTGAAATCCACCAAATTATGAAAAATTAAACTCCCGAATTTTATTAATGAAAGGTAACAAAAAACAGTGAGATAACCCTTTATTTATAAGGGTTTATATGAAAACCTAGTCTTGTAGTACTAAAATTAATGAAAACCTAACTTAAACAAACTAAAATTTAAAAAAAGAATTCGAGATAAAATAAATGACAAAAATAGTGCTAAAACTTTAAAAATCAATTTCCGAGTCCTAAACGAACTTGGATGGCCGAAATCCATCATACACCATAGCATAGCGATGAGTATTACTCGTAACATCATCCTCTTTTCGGAATGCTATTATGAGCCAAATCGAAATTCGAATGTTCTCTCCATACACTAATACATTTTTTATTTTGATCCAATTCTTCAACAATATGTTCTACATCAAAAAGTTTCGTATTGTGATGACAATTAGCAGGAAGCAAGTTTGTTGACTTTAAAAAGTGATTGTCTTTCTATATTTTTCTCATATTGGTGTTAGCTTGCAATTTTCACGTTGATGATATTGGCTGTGGTCAGTGACATAGAAATGAAAATATACTTGAATAATGAAAATTGTCATTGAATTGTATATAAGTGAAATAACAAGTTTTTCTATGTTTACTTGCTTATATTGTATGCGCTACTTTGGCTTCATTTGCTCCAATGTAACTTTTTTTACATCAACAAGTTTGACTCTGAAAGTGCCATTAAATATGCTTATTGTTAAAGATTGACCCAAATTCCATTGGGTATTTGCGAATTTGTTGGATCGGACTTTGAAGAGGTTGAAATATGGACCAAGGAGAAAAAATCGGCACATTCTCGCTCACTGTCCACCCAGTTCCTGCTTGAGCGCTCAAAATAGGAGCACTAGCGTTACCTGGGCGCAAGGCTACTGCTTGAGTGCCACGCTATTTTGGCATGTGATCCGTTTTTTATTTTGATTCTTTTTTGATGTTATTTCCATCTTTAAAACTCTTATTAGGGTTTGTCATATACTCTTATATATAGTTGGCTCTTCTTCATAGTTAGAACAAGTTAGACTTCATTAAAATTGTGATAAACACAATATTTTGTATTATTTCTCCATATTATTTCTCGTCATGCCTCTAGTCAAATATACAAAAGAAGAATGCATGTCAACTGTCATGTAAAAAATTAATCTAAGCCGCTGTTTGTTTTCGATAAAAATAATTTTGAAGTTGAAAGTGGACAAGAACCAATAACTTCAAATAGAAAAGAAGAGGAAATGAGTTATGCAGCACGATTTATTTTCTTGTATGGAAGGCAACAATCTTGACACAATTCTTGACACTCCAGTTTTAGATCAAGATTGGAGAGAGGAGCTCATTGCAGTTCCTAAACTTTCACAAAGGTTATTTCCTCTATTCAAGTCCAAGATTTCACTATAAGAAAGCCTATGGGATATCACCAGAAGGTCCTTAGCCCATGTTTTCCATTTCTCTGATGTTAGTGCCTCAGATTTTTTTCACTGAACGCTTCTTTTCGCACGCTTAAACTGCTAGTGAAGGCTGGGGGCAGTGAAGCTGAAATTACTGTTAATGTTACAGAAAGCTTCAAAAAATTAAATTGGGATTTTCTGAATTTTGATTCTTCTTCCTTCTCTCCGCATATTATTGTGCACTTCCTAGAAAGAGACGAAATTGAGGGTGGGAAATGTGTTGGGTGTTCAGAAGAATTGAGGGTAAGAATGAAGAATTGAGAATGAATGCCATTAGTTAATTACTAAGAACACCACAATTTGAAAGAGATTCATTGCAGCGGTGGTGGCAGTGGTGCGGCCAATATGGCTATGCGGTGATAGGGCTGATGGAGGGAGACGATGATTTTTGGGTTGTAATCCTTCTATCGAATCTCCGGGTCATTTGAGTAGCTGTCTGGCATGGAATGAGGCCCAATGGGCCTTATTTGGTAATCTTATTTTTTTAAATTAGTTAATTAAATAAGATCTTATATAAATATGTACTATTTAAAAAATAAATTACTATATAAATATATACTTTTTAAAAATAATAATAATATTAAGTTTAAAAGTATTTTGAATTTCTAACATTTGTTAATTATTTTTAACAATAATTTCATCACAAAAAAATTAAATGAGCCCAAAAAAATCATAAACCTACATATAAAATAGAAAAATCAATAAGGTTATAAATCTAGACACTTGAGCCATTTAAAAAGTTAAAAAGAAAAATAACTAAACATGCAAAAAATAGATTGAAGTCCTTACTATTCTTAATATTACCATATTGTTTTCTCAATTTCAAATAACTAAACATGCAAAAAAGATCAATAATCCTACACGAGGAAAACTATATATGATTGAAGTCCAAATTTGATGTGATATTCTTGTCTTGAATTAATTTGCATATGTTGACACTTTCAGGAGTAGGCTTGGGCTCTGGACTTGGATTGCTACTTCTATTATCAACCTGCTTTTGGTTGTACAAATTTCACATGAAGAGAAAAAATAAGAACCGTAAACAAAAGTGCTGAAATGGTGGACTCTTGCTATGACAACAAATATCAAGTGATGTGGGTATACTTCAAAAACACGACTTTTCACTTCTGAAGAACTAGAAAGAGCAATTGATCGCTTCAATGAAAGTCGAATACTTGGTAAAGGAGGTCAATGAACTGTGTATAAAGGTATGTTATCAGATAGAAAAATCGTAGCAATAAAGAAATCCATCTTAATAGATGAAAACCAAGTGGGAAAATTCATTAACGAGGTTGTCATGCTTTCACAAATCATTCACTGAAATGTTGTAAAGCTATTAGGTTGTTGCCTAGAAACAGAAGTTTCTCTACTAGTTTATGAGTTCATTTCCAATGGAACTCTTTTCGATCATACCCATGATGAGAGCGATGAATTTCCATTGTCATGGAATCGGCGTTTGAAAATTTCTGTAGAAGTCGCAGAAGCACTTGCATATCTTCACTCTGCAACTTCTATTCCCATCTATCATAGAGACATTAAATCATCCAACATACTTCTTGATGAAAAATATGTAACAAAAGTTGCAGACTTTGGAACTTCAATGTCAATTGCAGTGGATGAAACCCATCAAACTACCTTAGTAAAAGGGACATTCGGATATTTAGATCCAAAGTACTTTCAATCAAGTCAATTAACAGAAAAGAGTGATATTTATAGTTTTGGAATTGTTCTAATTGAGCTCATGATTGGGCAAAGACCAATATCTTTTGATAAAATAGGAGAGCAAAGAAGTTTAGCAACAAGGTTTTTGCTATGCATGGAAGAAAAAAATATTGAAAACAATCCTTGACACCCAAGTTTTACAAGGTAATAGAGAAGAGCTTATTGCAGTAGCCAAAGTTGCTCAAAGGTGCTTGAATTTGAATGGGAAAAAAAGGCCAACTATGAAAGAAGTAGCCATGGAGTTGGAGAATGTTAGAATGTCTCAAACACTTTCGACTACTTCTGAAACTAAATATGAGGGCGTACAACTGCAAAAGTCCAAATCGATATTGATTTCAGATGATGACTACATATGATCAAATACTAGTGACAATACTGTCACATCATACACTTGTCCCCTAAAGATTCACACAGTTTGATTCCTTGAAGTGGTTTCTAAACAATTTCCTCATTTGTAGTAGCTATTGTTTTTGTAATTGTTTATTTAAGCACCTAATAACATTCTCTACAAATTTCCCTATAAAATAGTTTCACATATTCTCTATATTAACATTTTTATAATACAGTTTGGGCTCTTTTTTTCTCTTAAATCTCTTGAGATACAACAGCAAGAAACGTCTTATGAATTAAATATTCTAAGATGATTTTCAATAGTGTAAAGTGTATTTTGTAATTGACAATTTTTTAAGACAAAAATATAAAAGTAAAAAAAAACCCAAGAAGAATATCAAGATTCGAACTTGAAGAAGTTAAAATCAAGAAGGACGCTTGTTCGCTTGCGTGCTGTCTAGCCGGTGCTCGAGCGGCAACAGTGGAATCCTTGTCGCCTGCCTAGCACTAGACTTGTGCTCAAGCGATAGGTGCGCCGCTGGCCTAAAGCTCGAGCGACGGGTCGACGTCCATAATTCTATTTTGCCACTTGATTTTTCAATCCATTTTCATCCAAAACACTTTTCCCTATAAATACTTAACTGTGTTGAATCAGATTTGTCCCATAGAGATCAATTTTTTGATAATTCAAAACACTCATTTATTTCAAGATTCAACCACCACATATTATTTGATCCATAAATTCTTCCAAAACATATTTTGTTGATCAAGCTATATTATTCCATATTAAACACCAAACCATCTAATATACCGAAGATAAACAATATCAGGGATCGGGAACTAGTGCGGAAACATGTAGTTAGGAGGGCTAAGGTAATATATTAGGGGTCGAGAGCTAATGTGAGGAACACGCAGTCTAGGGAGACCAAGGTAATACACCAAGAATCGAGATTTGGTGTTAGGAGCACGCAGTTAAGTAGGATTAAGGGTGACTATAGGAAAAGATGGTCGGATGGGACTAAAGGATGGTCGGGTTTGGACCATACTGTAAATTGTTTTGTTTAGAGTAGATTATTGACTAGCAAAGTATCCGAAATTTTTGATTATTTATGAGGGGTTTTCTCCGTAATCATATTGGTATTATTTACTGTTATCTATTTACAAATTGTGATATTTAAACTTAGGACCTAATCCATCAGAGACAATTAAAAAATGACTTGTTATTTTTAATTGTGTAATCTGAGTCTTAAATATTCGGTAAATTTGAAACTTTCAAATAGTAATTGATAGAATTAATTTCACCTATCGTGTCATGCTAAGTTCAATTATCATAATAAAAATGAATTCGACCTGGCAATTATTGATAGAACAATTATGACCCAAATGATGTCATGCTATAAAAATTACTCTTGGCTTTTATACTTCTTCCAAACAGAGCTAAGAAAGATATATAAAAATTAATTCGACATGTGAAGTCAGTCTTAGATCGTATAGGGTTGATGTTGCGTAACGTGAAAATTGAGGGAGTAGATAAATCTCGTTTCTAATTATGCGAAGGTTATTTTAGGTTCCGAATAGTTTCAGACTGCATAAAAACTAATCGATGAACAACAAAACTTTAGTTTTTCGTACACTAATAGATAGTCCCCTACCATTGGTTTCAATCTCATTGGTCAAGTTTCTTAAAAGAAGCACAATGAAGATTTTCATGACACGTTGAATTTTTAAACACAAGATAGACAATACGCTGGCCTGTCGTAGTGGAGTTGTCCTAGATTTACAGTCCGTTTCGATTGAGCAGCAGAAATTCGCCTTGGCCGAACCAATGCTACTTTTAATTTCCACCGGAAATTCATGGAAGATTTTGATGAAATTGAGGTGAAGAATTAATAAAATTAGTTGTATTGAGATCTCCTGCATCCTCAAACTGTCAAGAAACTTTTAGGTGCAGTTTTCAACTGGTGACTTTATGAAGAACAGACTTCACGAGGTCAATCTTCAAATGTTCTTTGGTTGGTTGAGGATATGAAGTCGACAGTTTGGTGCTTCAAATTGGCAATCACCTTTCAATCCAATATCCATATGTTGATCGATGTTGTAACACCCACAATGACTCGGGTTTCTCACCTCATATGTCAACATTCCAGAGCTGCCCTCATTACATAGATTTTGTAATGCACTCGAAACTATAATCAAAACCACCACCTATTAGATTCACATTTACATTTTGTACCCGTTATTCAAGGTCTTTCGAGTTTGATAAAATCAGTCATGCAACTTCTTTGCTATATCTAACCTTGTATATGAACGTATATTCCATTCCAATTATTCGAGAACAAGAGCTTTTGCAACATCTGTTACAGAATATCTAACAATTAAGAGGAGTAGTAGTACAAACTCTTATATCGTTATTCGATATGAGATTTATTCTTAACATGTCCCCATAATTTCTTAGATTTTAATGAATAGTTTAACGTGCCGTTGAAATGAAATTTACATGTTATCATACATATGACAACCAATGACATTATTATCTAGCAATAGAAAGCTCACGTATCTAAACAACCTAAAAAATCTTTTGCAAGTGGATGGGAATTTTCCAAAATGATATTGACGTTTTTTTCTATACACTCAACTCTGTGGAAATTAATGGATTGACTTGGTGTGAAGACCAAAAATAAATGTCACCATTGTACAACAATATTTCTAGAAACCTTTGTAGTTAGACACGCATTATACCTACAGACCAACAAAGTCATCTACCGCATAAAAATGAGTGGATAAGACTTTTAATATAAAACACGAGAGTGGATAAATATCTTAATTCAAATTAATCGTTACTCATATATAAACAAATAAGAGCATGTAGCTTTGCCCATCCATTAGGACTCAATTCTCTATCCAAACATCACATGCTAGTAGATGTGGTCACCATCATGGCACTCAAGACTTTGTGTTAATCGTAGAGATAGATAGATAGATATGACTACTAGGTACTCGATCACAACCCTACCTTTATTACGAGCAAGGAAGTTTGGATTGCCTAAATCACGAGTCTTACAAATTATGTTACGATCATTTCATGTAGATAAATAGTCCACAAAATCATTTGAAATGAAAATCAAGAAACAGTTTTTTATCATAAAAATAGAAATGCATGAGTTTCTCAAGAAGTTCTTTCAATTAAAACGTTGTGTGACTAGAAGAACATAAGACTTCTTGGTCAAGCCAAAAAGTCCTGGTTTCATTGTTTGGTTGTTGATCAAGCGAAGACGTCAAGCATACGATATTATTGACAATTAATAATTTGTGATGAGAAGAGATATCGTTCCATGAAAAATAAATTTCAATTCAAATTTACTATTTTTGTATTGAATTCGAAATATGTAAGACAAAAGATATTTTATGTGATTTGTTCTAAATTATGTTAAGAAATATGTAAAACTTGAATTTGTATCAAATTATGAATGATTGTACTAAATTTAGTGTTCGTATTTTGTTATCTATTTCAATTCTTACTTTGTAATTTAGTCTTGTTCATGAGTTTTTACAATCGATAAAGTTAATATATTTAAAACTCTTTTCCAAAATAAATTAAGTCTATTCTAGTCACGACTCGATTTTATTCTTAGTACGAATGCATTAAATTTTAGATTATTTATATGATTGAATACGTGATAAATATAATTTCTAATATCTATTGCATATATATTAATTTTACAGCGTTTTAAAATTATTGTGAGTCTACCGACACTATAACAAGGCAACTAATTATCTAATGATTAGCTACGCAATTAAATAATACAATATGCATGTAAAATTAATCCAAAAATACAAGAAATACTAAACTACTAGTTTTAAATTAAAATAAATAAACAATAGGTTCATTTTCATCCAATATAAAAATGAATCTAGCTAAGCATGTTTCTCAAATTAAAATAAGAAAAAGAGTGGAAAAGTATCACCAAAAAAATTATAACAAGAAAGAGATGGCTCAGTTTTTCTTTTTATTGTTCAAGCCCGAGCTTGATTCTTCAAGTTCTTGATTCACTTCCGTTTGTTTCTTGATAGATTTTATGATATGGAAGTGATTTAAGAGGTGTGAGAGAGATCCCTAATGTTTTAACCAAGTTTTCTATTTATAAGTCAAAATCTGATAAAAAAAACCATGAAGAAAATTCAATTAAACAACAATGTCAATTCAATTCGAAAATTGCAGAGTCGGTCCCTGTTTTTCCCTATGTGCATGCGCCATTGCAAGCGCCACACTCGCATGTGGTACACAAGTCTCAAGTAAGTTCATTTTGGTCCTTGCCTTCTGAATAAGATGTTTTTTGAGCATTTTTCATGCAATTTTAATCCATTATTTTCCAATTGCTTCCAATTAAGTCAAATCATTCCTCCATCATTGATATTAAGTCCGAATCAACTATTGGATATATGCAATTTAGTCCCGAACTTTGTATTTCTTTCGATTTCATCATTTTTTTTCACTCCTTTTGTGCGATTTAGCTTCCATTCATCGAGTTTTACCTATCAAACAAAATTATTACATAGTTAAGCTATAATTCATTCAAATTAACAATAAATACTCTCATTTAATAACTCAGATAAGTGCACAAAATACACTCATCAGTTTTCTTCCCAGAACTAATGGTTAGAAGGTCCAACAATGTATCAGTAGGCCATATAACAATGGGTCAATTCATTCAACAAAATCCGTTAAAGCAAATTTTTGATTTCTATATTTATATTATATTTATGTATTGACTTTTTTTTGTACCACAAATAAATTTGCCGTACTTGTTAAGCATTTGATTTAAAATAAATAAATTGAACCAGCACGTGAGGAATCGTGTTAGGTAAATAAAAGATAAATAAATTTCTTCACTCCTTGACATCTCAGAATTTTATACCAAATTTTCCACGAAAATAGGAAGTTCCTTTACCAAAAAAATACAAAAAAATAAAATAAAAAATTTGTCTTCTACAAGTTAGCTTTTATCGAAATTGGGACTTTGTCCCCACTAAACTTTATGAATATTAGAGATGGGTATTTTTTCAAGAATTCATCTCATCGAATTGGAATTGGACCGAATCAATTGTTTTATACCAATATTCTCGTTTTACTCATTAATATATCTTGTCATATGCAAATCAGCTAACAGCTGTTGGTTGTGATGACTTGGCTTTGGCACAACAATTTTCAGGCCTAACCTATACCAGCGGAGATATTGATTGTCAGCTGTACTGTCCACACCTTAGAGATTTGGTCGGAACATGCCCGGTGCCCCAGCTTGGGCTGTAGCCAAACCTCCATATCCGAAACGGACCTTCTCCAAGTTCAACTGGTCGTCATGCATACTAATTGGGGGAACATAATCTTGGTAATTACACTTTTAAATTAAAATTATGCTATTTGTACATTGATTGTTGACATCTTTGTTGACATTTAATAGTGTGTAAAAACCTTTGTCATTGATTGTTTTAAATGTTGTTAAAATTAATGGCAAAAATGTTGACCACCTTACACGCAGTCGACTAAATCGTCAACAAAATTGTACCTGTAGCAAAACTATTTAAATTATCCGATCCCAATGATTCAACAGCATTCCAAAAGAATAATAAAGAGTTCATAGATAATCCAATGGTGTTAGATTGAAGAATGTGTCCTTCGAATTTTGCCAAAACTTCATGTGGAAAGAATAGTTATTTGCCAGTGTAGAATGTAAGAAGCAAAAAGGTTACCGTTGGCACAGGAATTTGCAGACTCGTCGGCCACCAAATCATCATTTGTTGGGGATGAACATTGTGAATCTTATTAATCTCAGCAAAAGAGGAAACACAGAGTGCAAAAAGATGGTAAGGTTTCGAAGAACCATAAAGCTTATCTAACCTATGCTTGGTTCAACTAAAAAATTGGATTAAAATCTAAATCAAAATTAACAATTAATTTTATACGCATATTTCATGGAACCCACAATTTTTCAAATACACATTCCATCAACTTTTATCAAAATTTAGTAAAAATCTGATTTATCTATACGAAAAAGGCCTTTACAAAAAAAATATAAGTGCTTTAAGATAGTCTAATGAGCAAATATTTTAAGGGTTTTGCTTGGTGCACATAGGGGACACTATAATGGTGTCCATAATGGACACATGGTGCCCCCTATTAGAACCTGACACCCCCTCCAATAGGGGGTACCATGTGCCCATTATGATGACCCCCCACCCGACACCCCCTCCAATAGGGGGACACCATGTATCCATTATGGACACCATTATGGTGACCCCTATGTATACCAAAAATAATCCATATTCTAAACTACTCTAACCGAGCTAGTAAAATAACACTACTACCCTCTAACAATATAAAAGATAAGTACAAAGCCTATAACTAAATTGTCTAAGACCCTGTTTGGTATGAACGAGTTAAAGTCAATAATTAATTTTAATCACATATTTCATAGGATTTATAATTTTTCAGTCACTCATTTTATCAATTTTTATCAAAATCTACTAAAATTTTGATTTTAATCGCAACCAAATAGAGGCTAACAAACTTTACTATCTAATATCTATGCCCACCAATAACACATCCATGCATACCCTGCATCAACAAATCTATTTGTCACATCTCTTCTCAAAGCATGATCTCATCAAGTGTATCACGAACGTCCTGAGGTCTCCTTGGTGCCATCACTTTGTGTTAGATATTTATAACATAAATATAATATGTGAAAGAAATAATTAATTCAGATGAAGAGCCCAATTGGTGAAAATGTGGAATTTGTGTAGGAGGTCGGGGGGGCGAGTCACACCTCACGCATTATATTAAAAGGTCTTTGATTGGGCCTTG
>CAIGRN010141484.1:0-35162 GCA_903798345.1 Fraxinus anomala
AATTAGGGTTTTTGGAGACTATTTAAAGACTCCCTATTTTCTTGAATAACACAATTCCGTTTTTGAGATTAATTTCGTGAGAACTACATTATTTTCTTTCAAGGGATTACGCTAGTAAACCCTAGAACTTCCGTTCTGCGTCAATTTTTGAACTTGTAGATGAATAATTCCATTCAAAATTTTCTCTTGAAGTTCAACTAGCATATTAAATCACAATAAATGATATATTACAGTTGCATCGAACCGATTGGAAATACATTCTAAGTTGCTAACGTCGTTACTTGGTCGTGATAAATATTTTCTTTCATAAATATATCAACTCAAAGATAATCTCAAAGTTAAGTTCTTGTTTGGTCCCATTTTTTAAAATTCATTTTTTTTTTTTACAAACACATTTTCAACCACACATTCTATATGATGCACAATTTTTTTGAACTTTTCGACAACACATTTTATCAACTTTAATCAAACTCTACTAGTCCCGATTTGACAATCATTATTTAAAAATTATTTTTTCTATATACTCATTTTTAAATTTCAACTACACATTTACACAATAAAATATTTTGCAAGTAAATTCAAAATTTTTCTCTATTTTTTAATCACACATTTTCCTAAAAAAACACTATTCAGAATATTGTTTTGGCCAAATAATGACCATCAAACAAATTTTTAGCTAAACCAAATGGAGATTAATTAGTCGTGACAAAAACAATTTATAATATTTATTAAATTCATTAATTTTATAAATATTTTATCCTATAACTATCTATCTATCAATAAATAAATAAATAAAAGAACTATTTCTATCCAACGGAATCATAGCGTAGCTTGTGTTTCGTCAAACTTGCTCTAATTCGATTGAGTTACAAATTAAAAAATACACTTTATCGTAACCCACTATTTTAATTTATATGATTAAAAAGAACATTCTTCCATTTTATAATTGCAAAACTAATACTTGTGTAGTTTTTATTTTTTAAGATTTATTTAAACCTTAAAAAGCACAAAAACACACACAATTCCATTAATAATTTCCTACAAGCCTATCAAATATATTTAATTCAATATTAAATACAGTCAAAATTAAATATAATACAAAAACACACTTCATTATTTGAACGGACGGTCCTTATTTAATCATGTTTAGTATTATTGAGTTTACCGCATCAAAAATGCTATTATTAGAATGTGTTTGATTGACATGAAAAATATTGCCTAGAAAAGAAAATGTTTTCCTTGTTTTGAGGAAAACAAAAACATACTCCACCAAAGAAAATGTTTTCTATAAAAAGAAGGAAAATTAGACATATTTTCAAAAGTTGAAAAATATTTTCAATGGAAAAGGAATAGCAATCAACCAGTGAAAAACTGACATTTTTCATGAAAAATAAATGTAATCAAACACACCCTTAATGTTTATCTCTTTGGTGAACCAAGCCCAATGGAGTTAAAGGGATGATGTTTAAGCATCATTAGCAGATTACTCTTAAAAAAAGCAGATTATACCTAAGCATCATAAGCAGATTACTCTTTAAAAAAAGCAGATTATGTTTAAACATCAACCTGTCGAAATGAATCAGAAAGTGGAAGGCGATGGATGATGGTCAGAAGGGCTTTGAGTAGAAAGCAAGCAAAAGAAAAGTCCTAAAAACTCAAACTTTTGGGTATTTCCTACTACCAAGCAAGCATATATGCCAACTTCTACGTACCCAAAAATACCCTTATTCTAAAAAATGCAATTATTCATCTTTTTTTCACTCCTTTACATTTCTTCATGCACACATTACCCAAGTAATCTGCGGCAGTACAAGGTGAGCTGCTGCCTGCTTCTAAAGTATCATCTTTATGCCCAATTCCTTCACTGTTTTGGTCATTCTATATAAACCCCTTTGATTCTAAGTGTTGTATCTGTGGAGTGGAAGCAAACTACCTTTAGTTTGAAGTCTTCGTCTAAACTAAGACATGGAGAAAAACAGTGCTCGTCTTACATTGTACATTCGAGGTCTCTGTGTGTGTTTTGCAGCCATATCCCTTGTACATTGTGGTAAGTTCATACATTTCAGTTTATCATAGTATTGTCCTAATTTTTCTTATAAATAGAGTCGTTATTAGGGTATATTTGATCATTGTCAAAAGAGAGGCATGTCTTATGCGATTTTTTCTTGTAAATTTCTTTTAATCATAGTGAATTACTGCAACAACATTAATGCGAACCTTGCATTTTTTTTTTTTTTTTTTTTTTTTTTTTTTTCTTTTTTTTCTTATTTTTTTTTATTTTTTTTTTTTTTGTTTCTTTATTCTTTTATTGCAAATTTATTTCTCTTGATGGTATAGAACTAGAGTTTTTAATTTTCGATACGTGATACTTCATTTGATATTGATTAGATGCGACAAAATCAGCTCATTCATTCAGAACTCAAAAACATTCAAGAAGTTGGAGCATCAAATTTACTAGAAAATTGCACGATTTGAAACGGTTTGACACGGGAAAAGGACACTCTTTTTTGGATCCCATTTTAAAGCAACTTGTTATGCCATTGGATTCATCAAATAGTAATCCTTATATTAGTTCACCATCCTCTATGCCACCCTATGACTCCCTTGCTCCCATTCCCTTGCCTGATAATAGCCCCCCATCTACCCCACTGCCCCCTTCCACAATCCCAAGCCCAACAGGTGGCTACACCCCATTACCCCCTCCAGCCTCTTCTGGGCCAACATTGCCCGGCCCAAACCCACCAACTACTGTTCCTAGCCCACCTAGTCTTGTCCCAAATCCACCTGATTATGTACCAAGCCCACCATATAATGTTCCTACTCCAACTCAACCTGGGCTTAGCCCACCTTACTTTAACCCCAGCCCGCCCATTAATGAGCCTTCGCCTTCCGGCGGATACGTTCCGAGCCCACACATTTTCTACCCGCCCATTGTTTATCCACCACCCACGGTGCCACCGCCGCCTCACACGTCCTCCACGACACTTTGGTGTGTGGCGAAGCCATCGGTACCCGACCCGATCATCCAAGAGGCAATGAACTATGCATGCGGGTATGGAGCCGATTGCGATCAAATTGAGCCTAGTGGACCGTGTTTTCAGCCTAACACTCTCTTCGCACATGCGTCATATGCATTCAACAGCTTTTGGCAGAGAAATAAGGTGGCTGGAGGCACGTGTGAATTCGGAGGAACGTCCATTCTTGTTTCCATAGATCCAAGTAAGTTCATTTATTATTATTATTATTTTCGGCAAATATGAATTATATTGATCAAAAATCATATACAAGTACACCGGACATTCTCGGACGAAACATCAATCATACGAGGTATACAACTATTTCGGGCTAAACAAACAAAAGAAAAAGGATGTACAAATGATATTTATTTATTTTATGACTTAAAAGTGGCTCAAATATTTTGAAATTAATTTATTCGTTTTGTTTAATTTCAGGTTACGATGGGTGCCGTTTCATCTACTTCTGATTTTTTTTTTCAAGATAATACCATCTTTTGCAGATTCCCATGATTATATTAATTTCTTTGTTTCGACTACGATTTTGTAAGATATTAGTACATATTTGTCGAATGAATAAAGGTTTTTTTTTTTTTTCTGAATTTTGGAAATTTTAAATATTATTTGTTGAGTGCCTTTTTGGACAAAATAAGTTTTTAGAACTATATTCACGCCATTTTTTTTTCTGCTCTATATTTTAATTGTAACGAAGATCCTTAAATTTTGCTCTTTTTTTGCACTATATTTCCACCTTCTTTTCTTCGCATTTTTATTTTTAAAATTCAATTAGTGAACAAATCTTGTCTTTTATAAAGATTTTTGTCCGAATTTATGTTATTGCGAGGAAGATATTTTTTCGAACTTAGGTATTTGTTGTTTATCTTACTTATTTAAAAATATGAAGGGCATATAAATCTTTTTACTTTATCTAACGAATTTTTTGACTGTCAATTAATCTTGAAATTTTAATTATGACAAAAAAGATGTCGGAGACATGAATGTAAAACTAAACAAACGTTAAGGACATTCATCATAATTATAACGTGACGTAGTAAACAAAAAATTGTGGTGTAAATATATTGTATTGTGTAATTATAGTTTTAATTCCTTATCTAATTTTTAAATTTAATTAAAAATATAATCGCACTGTATTAAATATTTAATGTGTATATATATTTAAATTGATCTTAGATGGACTATTGTAAACGACGAGTGTAGTATATTTTTATTTGAACTATTCTATTTGAATTCAAATATTATTAATTTTCAAATAATATCGTAAATTTAGAAATCAATTATTTGTTGATTCGTGAAAGAATATTGAATAATTGATTTAATTAACATACTCGTTGATTCAAAACATGATATCAAGATTCTATCGAAAATTGGAGAAAATCTCACAATTTCATTTAATTTTATTAAAATACAACCGACAAACAAAGAAGTTCTAACTCTTGTTTAAATACTAAAACCGTAATAAGAAGAGAAGATAACAAAAGTAGTTAAATAAGTAGCTTCGACCATTCCACTTATGTGCCGCACCATTCTCTCCGTATCAAAACATTCTTTCTCGAATTTAGGCTCATCATCACTTCTCGTCTTGCCATGCGCAAAGTATAATTGATATCTCGACGTCTTGAAATGGACTTAATCTTCCACTCTCAATGAATTGTGATAACATGATCACCAAAACTTGATAAATCGGATAGTACAATTAGGGCCAACATAACACTCGTGTCGTGAGTGATTTTGAACTCAAATCTTGGTTTGGTCTCAATATTTTTAAATTTATTTTCAATCATATATTTTATGGATTTTCATCAACTTTTTATTACAAATTTGATAATTTTGTTTTTTCAAAATTTACTAAAAATTCAAACCAAACAAGGACTTTATCATGTCTAATCTGCACGAGGGTGGGAGAGTTATATTTCAACTTAAATTTATCTCTTTATATGATTTTTTTTTAAAAATATATAAATTTATCTGTTTGGATTTTTCCCTCCACCTCTATAGTGCTGTCTGCGACCTTCAATATTTTACTGTCTCAAAACCCTAACTAATTTGTGGACGGCGATCATGGACGGAGCTCCAATTATGGAAGATGGATTTCCGGCGACACGGCTCTTCAACCAGGGATATTCATACACGTATGATGACGTTATCTTCCTTCCCCACTACATCGATTTCCCAACTGATGCCGTCTCACTCTCCACGAAACTCAGCCGTCGCATTTCCCTTGCTACACCCTGTGTCGCCTCCCCCATGGACACTGTGACTGAGTCCTCCATGGCGGCCGCCATGGCCTCCCTCGGTGCAATCGGCGTAGTCCATTCTAACACCACGCCTTCACACCAGGCCTCATTGGTTCGACTAGCAAAATCGCACAAAATCCCTTTCAGGCATGAACTCATCTTCAAATCTCCCTCTGATTCGATTCTATCCGCTGATGAGTTTTCGTCTTCTCCTTGCATTTTTGTAACTGAATCTGGAACCCAGAAATCGAAACTATTGGGGATTGTTAAAATACCCGAATGGGAAAAAGTAACCGATAAGGAAACTAGGGTTTCTAAGTACATGACAAAGTCCATGGTTTCATTGCCTGCTAGTTATAAATTTGAGGATATTGCGGGCTATTTAGCAAAAAACGAGCTTGAATTTGTACCTTTAGTGAGTGGTAAAAATGATGAAGGAGAAGAAATAGTGAATCTAGTGACTAGTGACGACTGTGAGAGGATAAAAGGCTTTCCGAAATTGGGACTGCCATCAGTGGGCTCGGATGGTGAGTTTTTAGTGGGGGCAGCTATAGGGACAAGGGAGTCGGATAAGGAAAGACTGGAGCATTTGGTTAAGGCTGGGGTGAATGTAGTGGTTTTGGATAGTTCACAAGGGAATTCGAGTTATCAGATTGACATGATCAAGTATGCTAAGAATACCTATCCTGATTTGGATTTGATGGGTGGGAATGTGGTGACAACATACCAGGCACAAAACTTGATTCAAGCAGGAGTAGATGGGTTGAGAGTTGGGATGGGATCAGGATCCATTTGTACCACCCAGGAAGTATGTGCTGTTGGGCGTGGGCAGGTATGCATTGGCAAAGTTTTGATCTATATGTTCAGTTAATAATTGCCGGTATCAATTGTGTATTTAGAGTGCATATGTTGGAATTACTTCGGTATTTTAGGGTGCTTATGTTGGATAGAACACAACTTTGGAATCAATTTAGTATTTTAGTAAGATAGAATAGAATGTTGGAATCAATTTGGTATTGTAGTATGTTAGATGGAATGGAATATTGGTATGCTAATGCCGCTAATTGATATTACTAATTTGCCTCTTTTGCTCTCTAAAAAGTAGTTGTATATACTGTTTTATGTCTCGACTGTATCTTTAAAGATGATTCGATTGATAAAACACCTGTCTTTGAATAATAAAAATTCCATCCCTAGTTTAAAATGTTTGATAGAGTTTTGAGTTTTAATGAAATTTTTTTGCATGATTTTGTCACTCTTCTTTCTGTTTGTAACAATATTAGTCTGTTCCAAGTGGTATCTCAGTTCTCCCAGCATGATTTTTTGTTTATAGACAAATTCATGTCATTTTGGTGAACCTTGATATGTGTGCTGTGTGCCATTGACTAGGTTAGCTGGACATGGGTTTTGAATGTATTATTGAGCAGTTTGATAGTAATTTGGAATTATTTGAAATGCTGCCACTTTAACTTGAGTTATGTTATTATATTCTGTTGAAAAAATTTCAGGCAACTGCTGTTTACAAGGTTGCATCAGTTGCTGCACAGAGTGGTGTGCCTGTAATTGCTGATGGTGGCATTTCAAATTCCGGGCACATTGTCAAGGCTTTGGTCTTAGGGGCATCAACTGTAATGATGGGAAGCTTCTTAGCCGGAAGCAGTGAAGCTCCTGGCACTTACATAAATCAGGTGCTTGTTGCATTTTATATTTTGTATGTCAAACATTAAACTTTCCTCCAGCTTTGAGTTCGTGACATTTTCTACACACCTCTTGCCTTTTCTGAAGATTGGTCTATGTCTCAAGTTCAAGGTAGCTGCCCATGTGCTTATGATGTTCTTGTAATTTTTTATGAGTGTGCTTACATTGAAAATTGGAAATTTATTAGTTAATCACTCCCCTCCGCAGATACAGAACTGGCTTGCCAGAGCCTCTAAATTCCATTATAAAGTGTCATAAGATATATCTGTGCTAAACCTGGAACATCAGGCAAATGAAATATGAATATAAGATTACAAAGATTTTACAGGAAGCCTAAAAAACTTATTGCAGTATATAATTGAATATGATTATCGATTCTGTCTGGCAAGGTATTAGAATGTACTCGGGTAATGGCAGAACATAATATAATTGAAGCGCACTTGTAAGAACCGTGCATTCAGAATGTTTATAATTAGCAGGTTTAAGATTATGTTGCTCTTTGTTGATCTGTCTGCTTGTTCTAATATGTACTCGTAATTCCATTTTTTTATTTTATTAATTTGAATGCGGTGGTTTTGACTCTTCACTCTCTCTCTCTCTCTCTCTCATTTTTATGCATTGATTTTGTCTTTCCTGTAGAATATTCCCACTGGTGACTACATTATAACCCTGTTAAAATTATCTGCAACATGCAATTATAGGGTGGTCGCCGTGTCAAAAAGTATCGAGGAATGGGATCGCTAGATGCAATGATGAAAGGGAGTGATGCCAGGTACTTGGGTGATACGGCTAAGTTGAAGATTGCTCAAGGGGTTGTTGGGGCAGTTGCAGATAAAGGTTCTGTACTGAAGTTCATTCCTTACACAATGCAAGCAGTAAAGCAGGGTTTCCAAGATCTTGGTGCTTCCTCCCTGCACTCTGCTCATGACCTTTTGAGATCAGGCGTGCTAAGGCTCGAGGTTGGATTAATAGTTTTGATTTTCCTTTCATTGCTATTCTAGCTACAGTTCATACTAAATATGAAGTCATGTTGTGATATTCAGTTAGCCAGATTATATTTCTTGAGAAATATAAAACTCAATTTGTTAGACTTTGAATTCTCATGAATCCAGTTCTGAATTCAGTTTAACAAGATCTGGATTCTTGAGAATTGAAACTTGACAAGACTTGTCAAAACAAACACCCTCAATTCGGAACTGCCAAGAGATGACCCTTCTCGTATCAATACTTCCAAATGAATGGATAAACATTTTAAATGTGGGAAAATTCTTCTCTGTTGCTAGTAGTAAATTTTGTTGAACTGAAGTGTTTGTTCTTTCTACTTCTCAGGTAAGAACTGGAGCAGCACAGGTTGAAGGTGCTATTCATGGATTGGTTTCTTATGAAAAGAAATCGTTTTAAAATGTCAATCAAGCTCCCAAATATCGGACGATAACTGCCTGTTACAGATGGTTTTGGAGTCCTAATACATAACGTGCACGACATAAATCGAGTTTGGCCATGTGCATCTCAGAATACGGGTGCTTTTCAAAGCTTCATGCCCAAAGTATAGAGCTCTTGGGTTTTCAGTTTGACTCCTAAATGAGGATTGCCGATCTATGCTTTTAACTCTTTATCTTTGTTATTATGGACCCCGAGTACGGAAGTGTAATGTTATTGTGTTATTACTTCCAGTGGTGCAGTTTACTGTTACAATCCTTTTATTTTCTTTCTAATGAACGAATTGGTGGATAGAATGTTTTATTTATGGCCAATAATCTCTTGATGTATGTTAATCGCAAGATAAATTACCCAGTCATTTCTCCTTTTGATGGCAAGGTTTAGAAAGTGGGATCAAATAGAAACAGTATTTGTCGTCAATTTTTCTCCATGGCAAACTATACAATTTTCTCTCCAAACATAAACCCTTTCCAATGGGTAAGTTTGGACTCTAATTTCTCTCACTCGAAAATCGTTTTTGACAAATAAATATATGATTTCGATTTTTTCACGAAAAGAACACGAATCTACTTTGATATTTCAGAAATAAGAAATGGATCCAACTCAACAAGTACATGCTCCAGAAAAAAAAATGCATATTTGACAAAATCAGATGCTCATTTCCATGAAGTAGTTTTAGCTTATTAATGATTACAGCAAAAAGGGATAAAAACTCCCACTAAATCACATTTTAATATTAAGAGAGAGAGAAAAAAATGGAATCCAGAATCAATTCGCATAGACAAACTTTGAGACAAAGATCGAACCTGAAACAGAGGGTTTAGTACGAAATGGCAGAGAATTGCAGATGTGGAGAGGAAGTTGAGATGAGACTGAATTCAATTACAACGAGTCAAACTTAAGGGAGTAAGTTCACACAAAATCTTTTACTTTTGATAGCGCAAGCACATACGGAAGGAAAATGGATGTCCAGCATCAAAATCTTGATGCAGTCCAAATATACGAAGAAATGATGAAGAACATGCTCTAATGAGTGAATATAAATGATAAAATAAAGTGGCAAAAAAAACTCGTGACGGACAAAATTTAGCTTAAATTCATTAATAAACAGATGATAAGATCAAACTCAAAGTTGTTAAACTCGAATAAACAACACCATTCAGATATCAAAGATGGAAAATGTCAAAGAAATGCCTAAAGAGTTCGACCTAGTTTTAAGCTCAAGCCTCAATCTGCAGCAAGAAATCAAATTATAACATGGAGGCATCATTACTTTCAAAACTCGTATAAACCAGGCATCAGGTGATCAATAACTTGGAATTCTACATTACACATACATCCCTTAATATAGTTCATAGTTACAGTGCCTTCCCGGAGACAAGAGGTTTAGGAGGGGACAAAGATCTTATTTCAGGTGCTGAACTAGGAAAAAGCGTGTTTAATTTATGCATCAAAATATCGGATCTTGATGGAATCTCGTTCACAAGGAATTGCTGTACAATCGGTTTCTTAAACCACTCTAGCACCGTATCCCCTGGAGCCCTCAAAACAACCTTACTGACCTCAAATGGTGATTCAACTGAGCTCAGCATTTGTGCAATCACAATCTTCAAATTTGGTCCTGTGACTAATTTGATCCGTCTTGGGACAACACCGTAATACAACATGCGCTTTCTGAATCTATGAAGGGTGTGTACAACTGCTATAAGAGCAGCTCCAACTGATAAGTTCCTAACATCCAGGGACCAGGCAATGTGTTGATCAAACACTATTGCCTTGGGGAAGAGCTTGTTCTCATAAGCAACTTTCCAAACGCACCGAGCACGATTTATTTGCCCCATTAGAACAAGGTAATTAAGGAGGACATTAACAAAATACCTGGCAGCTCCTTCCTCTAACTCATAATCAATACCTTGGAAAAACTCCCTTACAAAAGACAGAACTGGTTGTTTCCTTTGTTCAGGTCCTGTGAAGAGTCCACATAAAAATGCATGAGCCTTATGCTTTGTAGTACTCAAGATTAACATCAAATGCCTCTCCGTGTGCTCGTCCTGGCATCTCACGAGATAGGCTAGAATTGATGTGTAAAGTATGAGGTCGACCTTCGCAGCAGAATTTACATATGTTTCAAGGAGAGGCTTGGCAGACTCATATAAGCAATTCTTCATGCACGACTCAAAGAGCTGTCGAATTATGAAGTTATTTGTTCGGATGCCTGATGAACCCATGAACTGCAGCCACTTCAAAGCAAGATCAACAGAACCATCCTTAATGTAAATCATCAGAATGTCACTAGCATTCACTTCAATAGAGTATCCCATGGTCTTCATCTCAAGTAAAATTTTTGCAGCCACATCCACAAGCTTCTTTTTTGCAAGTAAACTCAGAAGAGCTGAATAAGTGCTTAAACCTGGTCTCAAACCTGCATTAGTCATTGAGTTATACAACTTCATGGCAGCATCTACTTGACCAGAAGCCGCATGCATCTCCAGAAGAGAAGAGTACGTGGATGGAGTGGGTAGAAATCCAGCCTTTTCCATATCCGAGAAGATCGACATTGCAGTATCGAGCTTCCCAGATTTAGCATGGGACTCAACAATTATGGTGTAGAGCCCATAGTTAGGTCTAAATCCTGCCTTCTTCATCTCATCCCACAGCCTGAGAGCTGTCTCCAGCTTTCCAGCCTTAACAAATGACTCAATTAGAGAAACATACATGGCTCCAGATGTCCTCAACCCAAAACCTTGCATCTCCATGTACAATTTCATTGATGTATCTAACCTCCCAGCCTTACCCATTGAATCAACAAGAGAAACAAAAATCCCAAAACTTGGTCGATAATTCTTTTCTTTCATCTCCTGAAAAAGCTTCATTGCCGCATCAAGTCGACCGGACTTAGCAAGGTTTGGTATCATCAAGTCATAAGTCGAAGCATCCAAGGAACAACCAGCTTTTTCCATGTTCTCATATATCTCAAATGCCTTATAAGGCAACCCTTTATTGATAAACAAAGTTATGAGCGAATTATATGATTGTGTATCAAGTTTACAACCAGACTCCTGAATTTTTTTGAAACAACAGAATGTCACCTCCAATTTCTCTGCCTTAGCCAAGTATTGAATTACCCTGTTGTACGCACTAAAGGACGCCGTCGAATTTTCACCGGAATCACAAACCATTTCCTCAAAAACCAACTGAATTTCATCAAAATCCCTACTCAAATTCAACTTATCAAACAATGTAATATAGCACTCATCATTTGGCACGTACCAAGATTGCCTCTTAGCCCATCGAAACAAACTCAATGAAGCATCAGCGTCATCGATGATCTTCAAGGCCTGCACAATGTGAGTCATATTTGGCAGAAACTGCAATTTATCCAATTGGGTCTCCATATCAGGGCCCCATCTCCACCTCTTTACAACCTCAACCATCTTAGCAACGGCTGAGGCATTCAACATGGGCTTTTTAATACCTCCCACCATTACATGGTCATCAACCCCTGGCTCAACTGATCTTATTCCCTTACCGGAGAAAATAACACTGCCTGACTCGTCTAAATACTGTATTTCCTCAGTCCACTCGGTGGAATCTTCACTCCTATGATTTCCCGAACAGTAATTTCTAATAAATTTACAGTTCTCCGCATTAATTGGTGGGGAATTCGATACGGGGTTATCGAAATATGATAAAAATCCCATCTTCATTAGATTTTTATTAAGAGCATATCTTCCATGCCTGAGATTTTTGGAAAGCAAAAGGGTCCGCAGAAGCATTCTGTAAATGCTAATATATTACAGAACTGAAAGAATATAAAATTTTTGGATGGTTTCCGTATGTCCGGATTATCAAGGAGGAGGAGGAGGAGGATGGCGAAATCTTCCGCATGTATGGACTGAGGAGGAGGAGCGAGCTTGGCAAAACCCTGGAAATTTTGGGGGTCAGATACACGTAGATGAAATAAGGTAAATTTCCACTACCGTCCCCAGAGTTAGAGATAATTTTGAATAGTCCCCAACATTTGTTTCCTGACAAATCCATCCTCAAATTTAATAAATAAGATGGGTTTGTCCCAATTTCCTAAAAACCACATCTAGATCTAAGATAAGTTTGTTTGTCCAGACGATTTTTATACAAAAATTTCGTTGATATTTTGTAAATAGAGAATTTTCATACATAAAGAGTGGAACTTTTGAATTTTTATACAATTTCAACAAGCTATAAATTTATTTCTTATTTTGTCTTTTTCCACAAATAATTATAACTCTGGTTTAAAAATGAAATAATCATATAATTGTTATAAAAACAGAGAAACAGAGAAAAATAAAATAAAAGTCAATAAACTTTTGTGTTACGTTGAGAACCAAAACATTATATTTATATGAAAGAATTTGGATACAATAATAATAATTTTTAGGACTACAAGGGTACAATTTTATTTACTAATAAACTTATCATTTACAACACTATCCCTTAAATGACGCATTACAAAATATCTATCTCGTTAAAATCTTATTAAAAAAATCTAGTAGAACAAAACTTGATTGAATGAAGAAGAATACGACTGCTCCCCTAATTTTAATTATTTTATTAATTCATCATTTTCTTGTATGTCACTGTCATCAATATTGCAAAATCCAATGAAGTATACATCATATTGTCTTGTGTAGTCTTCAAATAATACAATCTTCAAACGAGATTTATTAATATTTAATGACTGTAATAACATGATAATTTGAAAAAATAACTATTGTTGATCTCTTGGGGAATCTCATACATGTAGGAGATTTTAAAGGTAAATGTTTTGTATGTTATATACATTCATTATACAAATAATGTATCGTTAAAATTTTATTAGGAAAAACTTTGCGGGAAAAATTCCAATGAAAGAAAAATAGTACATTATTATTTAGAATGCGCTACAAATGTTGTCTCATTAAAACTTTGTCATGAAAATTCAATGAGACAAAACCTCGATTAAAAAAAAAGTGTACCATGCATATTTCAGGGATAGCATTTAAATTATGCTCCAAGCATATAAATCTTTCAGGGATAGCATTAATAATCATGTCGATGAGTAACTATCACGTATTTCAAATTTCATGTATCGTCAAGATAACATGATATGGAGTAAATACGTGATTTCATCCACCACAATCTTAGCGATATTCATTATATAAAGAGTCGTACATTTCATATTAAGATTTCACCGTTTCCATTTTCATTTCGCATAAGTATACACTTTTAAGTTTTCAGATTGCAGGTCAGAAACTTCAAGTTTCTCGACTGAATAAAATTTAGGATTGCATTTCTTTTTTTGGTCAATTATTACTTCGATCGATATATTTCAACGCATTCATTTTGATTCTTAGCTATTCATAATATGATACAGTACATTATGTACAAAAGTGTTGTCGACAACTTTTTCTTTTCTTTTTCAATTCTTTTTTTTTCCATAATAAACATAACTTATTGAAATATCTCAATTTTCAACATATCTGGTACATGAACCTCTTCTGGTGTTTTATAATTGGTTATGTCTAAATACTCATCAAGAATATATACTTAACAGGATCATTTTTTTACTAATTTTTCCATTTTGGTTTGGAGATTGTTGCATTAAAATCGAATATTATCACACTTCAGGGTTTGCCATAGATATATCAAATATAATGTTAACAATTTGTCCTCTCATGACATTAATTCTTGTGGGAACATTTAAAACTAGTGCGTGATACGTTGTTGATTCCTTTTGGTTTGAATTATCTTTTGCAAGAATTAGATATTGATGCATTTGTATATTATTTCAGTTTCTTAATTCCCCATAATGTTGAGATAATTGTCTAATCAATTTAACAATCATTTTTACATATCTCATAAAATATCACATGTTTAGGATAAATGTTCAAACCATGCATACGTTCTCAGCATTATTTATTTTTCATCTTAATGTATTGTGGTAGATCAATTTTACATATACCGCACTATTAAAATAAGTAGATGGAAAAATTAGGCTCAACCATAAGCCCATTATAACATAAAGAACTATGATGTTGGTATGATGCGTAATAACATTCCTTAAACAGAAATTAGAAGTACTATGTCTTAATTAAATTAATTGGAAGTATTTAACAAACAACAATGTTAAACAATTTGCTAACATCTCAATTAATACTTATTAAAAGGTTGAAATTTAGGATCACTAGTATTAGTAAGACACACCGTCTTCATTGTATAATCTGAAAATTATGCTTACAATTTAAAATTTGAACAATAATTTCACAAATTTTAGGTTGCGAACACCATGCATTTATCTATTATATATATCACATCTATTGTATACAAATAATATTTAGATGATCAACGTGAAGAATGATGGGGCTCAATTTATCACCCTGATTAATTTTTAAAAATACAGGGAATTCAATCCATATCTTAGCTATCGATGGTTAATGAAAATTTTTCATGAAAGAGAACAAGCATCATATATGATTTCATTGTATTGAAAAATCTTCTAATTTTTCATTGAATATCCATTTGAATTTTTAATTTCGTATCGTTATTGATTGAGTGATAGTCCAACTGGTCATGTCAAACAATAAAGTCAAATTGAAATTTTGATTCAATATAATGTTTATCATTTGAATAACTTTTCAATCAAACAAAAAACATAGTCAATTCTCGAAAATATGATTAACTATGATATAATCATATAAAAATCAATGTCCACATAACATAAGTTGTATGTTTTCATTCAGGAATAAACTCTAATTCAAAATGATATATTTTTCGAAACATGTGTTACTTCGAGAACACATTGCCTTTTATTATTATTTTTAAGAATAATATGTCAATATTCATATAGAATATTGAATATTATAATTCATGCATTTCAAAAGCGATAAATTAATATTCTTCTTGAATATTAATAATATAGAAAATTATTTTCCTTTAAAAATTTCAACCCAGTATTGAGTTATTTAATTTGTGTTTCTTCGGGAACACGATAAGATATATATTATTCAGAATGTGTACTACTTCAAGAGCACGTTATATTTTGTTATAACTTTTTCAAGAGTAATAGATCAATATTCTTTTGAAATATTGAAATGTATAATTTCACGCTTTTCATGAGTAATCACATATTATTATAATAAATTATATAAGAATTTACTTTTCGGTAGTAAAAATATAATTTCTATTAGATTGTATATATTTATGCTATTCGAGGGCAAATAAAATATATGTAAATAATATTGTGCTATTTCAGGAGCAGCAATATTTTAATAGAAATATCTAAAAATAATATTTTTCTAAAATATTTTGCGACTTCAGAAGCAATAATATGATAGATTATCAATTTAAGATTTATAAAAGAAAATTTAAAAAAATTTAATCGGATTAAAAATATTAATACAAACATGCTCTGATATAAAAATTAATTATCAAACATGCATTAGAAAAAAATCTTCATACATAGAAGTTAAAATAATTGACTAAATTTTTTACCACCATGCAAAATATACCAAACACGTGAATTCACATATATAGAAGCTAAAAGCATGAATAACTTTAGATGAATAATTTTAAAATGAATTTCACGTATACAGAAGTTAAAGGCGTGAATTCCACATATCAAAAGGCAGTGATTGTGATACAATTAATGTATGTGAAAAAATTCACATGTATATAAAAAAATTGGGAATTAATGTATATGTATATATATAAAAAAATTACATGTCACCAAATTGATTTTAGTACACTTAACGGATGATTATACTTATAAAAATCATTATCTTCTAATTAATTCATTTTGATTTTGAGCGAATCGTGTTAATAACGTGTTATAAAAACAGAGAAAAAGAGAAAATATAATAAAAGTCAATAGACTTGTGTGTTATATTGAGAACTAAAACTCCATATTTATAGGGAAGAATTATGGATACAATTGTAATAATTTATAGGATTGTAAGGGATATTTTATTCTTTGATGACACTTTTGACACATTGTACTGAAATGGTATTTTCGTGGATTAAGAAGTGACTTTTTATGCTAAGTCATATTAGAAGACCAGTAATGAAAGTAAAAAATAAAAAATTATGAGAATATTTGTACTTGTAATTTTTTTTTTTTAACTTAATAAATGAATTCTTTTACTTCTAATTTACTTGTACATGAATCTTTTACTCATAAGTAAAAAATTAACATTTTTTTTTTTCGTTCTATAGTCTTGAACGAGAGAATCCATATAAAATCATAGTTGGTAGAATAAGTTTTTAAAATTCTTTAGTGATTGATCAATCAAAAGAGACCCACCATAAGTATAGTGTTTATAAAATAAATACAATTAGGAGAATCATTTAAATCATAATGAGAACAAGCAATGCCTACAATTCTTGAAGGTATTGATATATAATAATGTTTAATTATGTTAAAATATATGTTTTCAAATATTAATACGGTATAAACTCAAAATCATAAAAAATCAAGGAGCTATTCATTTATTAACTACAAATATTAGATCACTAATTGTATTCTTCATATTTTATTTTTCATTTAGAAAATAAAAGATACATAATTTGTAAATTAAATATTTTATCAGTATTTTCATGTTAAATAAAAACAAAATAAAATTAGTTGAACGTCGTAAAAAAATATGTCATTTTTTATCATCGTAATTTTATTCAAGTTTTTCATATCATAAAACAATTACGCACACTTAAAAGCTTAAAAGCATGCTAATTTAGCTTTTCTTTTTCGCCTTATGAAAAATTTAATTGACACAACTATCTTGATATATTTATTGTGCCAAATTAAATATTATCAAATAAAGGTTCGACGCTCATTTTTTCTTTTTTCACAAAGGTTAGGGCCTAACTGCACTTTTTTCTAATTAAAATCAAGGCCATATTGGCCTTTTTCATAAAAAAGGACTAATTGCGCACTATAACACATGTTGGGGACGTCCATGTCGAGAAAGGGAAAGCTTAAGGACTATTTTGCCAAATTCCCATTACTTATTAGTGACTTTTATAAGTAGTATTTTTTACTTACAAGCAAATTTTTCTATGAAAATGATTTCTTGTCTTGTAAATGACTTTTTTTATTTTTTAAGTTATAAGTAAATTACTTATAATTCAACCTTTACCTTTTAAGTAATCTTTTTACTTATAATAAGTAAACTCATACCGTGTTTTCCGAATTATTCATCATTTAAATTACCAGTAACAAGTAATACAGTCTAAGCTCATCTAATTGGATGTCTTAGTTTAATACAGAATTGTTACGAGAGGACTAGCCGGACTAAATTAATCCGGGAATCATCAACACCTATATTCAAATATTTTTATCATATCAAGCTTTGAATTCGAATTCATCGACCACAATGGGTTGATGAATAATTGCTTTTACAACGCTGATCATCTCTTCTGAGGTGAATCCATCATCTTTATTATAAAACAGATGCAGCACCGTGCACATATGCCAAAACAAATCCTTGCAAGCTTTTGGCAAAACACCGTTTTTTCCCTGCAAAACTAGTCTCAGCAGTTCTCTCCTTTGGCTGCTGATCAAACGTTTCATTTCAGCAATTGCAGCTTCTTCAGTGATGTCACTACCACCACTGATTATGTACAATGACAGCGCGTTTAGTTTTCCATCCTTGGATTCTCTCTGTTACACCATAGAATCGACTCGATCAAATTCAAAGGTGAATATATAGAAAAACCAAAGTTTTTGAGTATCCAAGAAGACCTGTGCATGTTTACCTTGAAAGTCTGGATATCATTTAACAGACGTCCACACGTGCTCATCAGTTTGAATAGATTATGAACTTCAGAATGGTGAACCACCTCATTAGAAAGCTTATGTCCGACGAAATAAAGAGTTGGAAGGACAATGGGCCCTAAGGCAAATGACACGTATGCGTTGCTCATATATTCATCCATTGTTGGCACATACTTGTCTTTAGCCCATTCAGTTTCTTTCAACATAGAATGTAGTAAATTAAGCCACTGCAAATGCAGATAAAGGGTTAAATCTGTGTTTTGAATCAAGAAATGAAGTTACTTCAGAACTTTCATAATGAACACCGTTTTGGCATTCGTTGAATTATTTATTACTGAATGCTATGAAATAAACTCAGTACATGCCCCAGAAGAAAAAAACTAATATTTTACAAAACCATATATGGTAGAAAAACTGGATATATGATATATTAGTGAGCTTACTCAATACCCTGGATCAGATATTCATATTAGCATAATGAAATGTTGAAGTATATAAGAGAAAGTTTCAAACAAAAGTAAAACTTTGTTCCTCTGAAGTAACAGTGCTATTGAAAGATGCATTTAGAACTAGAACATGAAGATACAGAATGGTATATCCAATTCTAGACCAACTATGCTTGTGTGCAGGATGCCAAGAAGCACAAAATCTTCAAAGTATAAGCAATTAAAAAGCTACCAGAGAGATGATTCCCGTGATAATTAGGGATTGTCATAAGAGATGGCAGAAGGAGATGAATTTTTGGACATATGTCTCACACTGGACATTATTTTTAAGGAGAAAACTTCTAATTGCTCTGTTAGGAGGACAATCAAATAGAAAATGGGTAACATTATGTATGTCGGTTCTATATCATATAGGTTTCATCTGGTAGGAATGACAGGTAGAAGGATTGAATGAGGAGTGAGGGGAAGCCATTGAGGAAGAGAAGAGTCAACATTTCCTTCATATTTAGAGTCAACCCTGTTTGTCAAATAAACACATATCCATAGAATGAGGATAAAGTAGGGATCTCACAATGTCAATTATATGGTTTGTCACACCGCGTTCTTGGTGCACGAGTCCTTTGTCTCCAATCTGACAGATCGTGCTTTGAAGTGCAGAAAATATGATCCGGACTTGCTCAGAGCAGCAATCAGTAGCAACATTTACATCCCATCTGTAATAGTTATGATGTCGGATTATACTCATATTTGAGTATATGCAGAACTCACGGATTAGTTGACAACTAGAGTAAGACAGGGGAGCAGGAGACGTACATTTCAACTAACTTAATTAGGTTTTTCAATTCCTTTACAGAACCTCCAACATCAAAGAAGTCATCAACCACTGTCGTCAGCACACCATTTTTGGCCCATGACATGCGAGCATCTGATAGTTCAGGAGCGAAAAAGGTTGCTGCAGCAGAGAAATAACAGTATGCAGACTTCTGCCTTGCAAAACTTAGCTCATCCAATCTGTTCTCTACGACCCATCTATGAACATGCAATGCCAAAGGAAGTGATAGTATTGAATAGCATATGAAAGTATGCCAAGAAAATGAATTCTCTCAACTCAATCCGGTAACTCTTTTGAAGTTCGTGTGGTTCTCATTCACCTTTAGTCAAGTTTTGGAATGAATAATACTATTCATCATTAATAGTGATCATCCCTAGTCTAGATGGCAGTGGACCCCTTGATTTATTGTCCAATGAGTTAAAGCCGGTAATGCTATATGTACAAATCAGGGATAATAACCATGTGAGGTGACATTAATGATAAGTTCAATAAAGTGAATCTCATATCTACGTATCCACACATTTAATTGGCCTTACCATTTCACCCCACATTTAATGCCACATCACATGGGGATAATCCCTACTTTGTACGTATAACATTATTCTTAAAACGCATCACAACTCCATTGACCAATGAATCACGAGGTTCACTGCCACCTAGACCACTAATGATGACAACTAATGATGAATAGCATTACTCTTCTGGAATATGAAAAACTGTGCTTCAGGACTAACTTTTCCCCCTTGGTTAACATTTGACAAGCTGTTATTGACCTGTATTCTGCTGATAAAATCAGATAAATTGCATATAAAAGACGATCGAAGTCCTTTGTGCATACTATCATTTAGCCTCCCCCTCACAAAATAAACTGAATATGATCCAGTGCCATTCACATTATTAGTTAAAGATACACACCTTTCAAGTTCTTTAAGTTCTTCACGGTGTCTTGTTTGAGAGATGTTGAATTCTAAAGCCGATAAGAAAAGGAAATCCTTGTTGCCAAACTTTGGAGAACTGGAATGAAAGAGAAGAATCGAAAAAGATAACTAGAAATTTTAGTCAATAAAGAAAAAGAAAGTTAATAGAAACGGTGCATTTTTAACTGAAGGAAATATAAACGAGACATTTACCAATATGCAGTTTTCAGGATTCTTGTATTGTCTAATTTGTAATTCTCTATATTTCTCCTGTTCGCAATCCGTTCTAAAGTTGCATAAAAGGGATATTGGAGAATAGTTTTAACCTGAAATTACTTATTGTCAGTAACTTCTTTCCCATTTCTCATGTCGGATTAAGCTAAAGACTTACTATCAACCCTTGGGATCTCAACTACAACAGGGTACATAAGACAAACCTCTTGGTCAATATGTCTGCCAAGGATACTTGAATATGTTGAACCACTGCATATTTTCTGTTCAAGTAGATGTTTAAACCTCGAATTTTGTGTCTCCAGTGCAAATTCAGTTGGATGTATAATCATTTCCGATGCCCCATATGATTCAAGGATCATATTTATGTCTTTTTTATGTCCACCAAAAGAACTGGAAAAGCGCTCTGCTTCTAGAATTTCTGTTAACAGATCTGCAAGTCAACACGAAAACAATTTGACAGTTCTGAACTCCTTTTCTCTTCAAAACATAATAAAAAGGGATTTCTGCTTCCAAGGTAACCTGAAGATACATCATATCCATTCATTCTCAATAGTCTAAATGCCAAAGCAGAAGTAGTAGCCTCCATGAATATCTCTTCTTCACCCTGCAGCAAGCATCTTTCAAGGGCTAATGTCAAGAGACAACGTAACTTGAGAAAAACATAAAGTTTTTAGACATAAAAACATCAACTTCATATTTCATATCACAGTAAATGTTGCTACACGCAATACGTTGTAGACATATATATATTAGAGTTACCTGTATGTTTCATCCAATACAGTCCATATTTCCTTCCTAAAATGCCGGCCAATCCCTAATCTTTCAAGATTATCAACCAGGCATAGTTGCGCGTATATGTTAAGAGGGTAAACTGCTGGGACTGAAAAAAAAGAAGAAGATGGTAATAACTATTCAAGAATATGTTAAGTTGGCTTACACTAAACGCAAATAAACCTACTCAATTTATTGTAGAAATTTTTTGGAATTAGACCATGCAAACGAGAAAAACTTTTTCTTGGTGATGTGAATTAAAGGAGAGACCAAGTCAAGAGAAGACCAAGTCCTACGGGCATTACTTTGAGTTTTTGTTATTTTATTGTTTAGTCTTTAGCTGATAGTTTTCTGTTTCAATAAAGGAACAGATTACTCGATCAAAATTACCTGCATTGCCAAACTTCTTCAAGGCTGATTTAAGGTAATTGAGGCAGCCAGGATTACGGAGCTGAGTAAAAGCTGAAGCTGTCGTGGATGGGCAATTGAAAAGTGATCCGTTCGATCTTTGATATTTCATAACTGATTCCCAGTTCTGTAACTTCCCCATCCCTTCTGCAACGTATGCTAAGTAAGCTTCCCTCTCTGCCGAGTGGCTTTGGTAGGATCTAAGAAGTGGGAAGGCCATGTCAAAAAAATACAATTCGAGTACATAAATTCAATTTTCAAGCACTACTGGATTGCTAAAAGCATAACTAAAATGGATTTCCCATTCAGCAAAAGAAAATCAATAAATTGTACCTCTTAAGTTCCAAATCTCTCTTATGAATCAAATCATTTAATGTTGTCGGGTCCAGACAAAGGTTTAAAGACAAGTCTCTGGCATATTCAAGCATGCCTGGAAATATGATATCATATCCAACAGGAGAGAGCTGACGATCATCAGTAGCCGAAGCAAAATGCAACTCGATAAAATGTACACCTGCAAAACAAGGAATGCTTATCAACCTGTTGAACTTCAATAAAGGTCAACTAGTATTTAGCTCCTGTATGACTACCATTATTTTGAAAAAATGGAGTTTTGAATAGTGATTTTTTTGGAAGATGTGTGGTTAAAAAGTTGGAAATTTTTTTGGATTTACGTGCAAACTATTTTATTGTGTAAAGGTGTGGTTGAAAATAATTAAGTTTTGAAATAATGTTTGTCAAACATGGGCTTAGTAAGCACAATTAATAATTACCCCTGCTAATTTGTTCGTCGCCAATGCCCCATCTTTTAAGAGCAAGAACACAGGCCAATGTAGAAGAGATGATATCTTTTAGCAGTAAGGAATGATGGTGGGGAAGAGCCCATGAACCATCATGGAGCTGGTTTTCTAGCAACCAATTTACACATCCTGGGAAACAAGGTTCTTGTGAAGAATGTGGAGAAGGAACCATAGCAACCCACGCTGTGTCATACGACGAAATGCTAAGTTCAGCCTTATGAAACAGCTTTGTTATTCTTTCCTTGGCCTCATCAAAGCACTGCTGAAGTTCTTGGCAATATCAATCGACTCATTCCTCATTATGATAGCTTAGTACATGAAATTAAAAATGGGGAAAATAAGGAAATCATTGAGTATTACCAATGAGGTAGGTTTAGCTGATGCCACAACTTCAACTCCTGATTCCAACGAAGCTGTTTGAAAGATTAAAAAGAAAAATTTAGTACTCATTTATCAACAATTCTATTACACAAAAAAAAAAAGAAAAAATCCACAATCAATCATCACTATTACATGCATTACACTGAAATGAAACACAAAGTACAATGACAAGCATGAATGATAAATTGTTTCCATTTTAATGGTTATGGACAAAACTACAGAACCCATAAAATTGTCGCGACGATTGCAGCCAAATGGGGTAGAAGCATCCACCAAATCACATTTTAATGTTTAGATCAAAAGAAAAATGAAATCCCGAATTAGTAGTTTACAAAGAAAAAACTTTTAGATAAAAGAAGGAACCTGAAACGGAGGGTTTGGTGCGAAAAGGCAGAGATTTGCAGATGTGAAGAGACATGGTAGATCTCAGCAAAATATAATTGAATAAGTTGAATTAAGCACATATAAGTAGTGGGAGACTGCGAGGCTGCGGACAAAAGTTGGGAAAGGTGGAGAGTGGAGGAATCAAGAACACAAGATACGCTTTACTGAAGGCGGCCAAGTCACCAACTTTTCTTTTATGTTAAATTACTGCTACTATACATGACTACAGTCTTATATTGGGGGGAGAATTGCAGTGAATGTCCTCAACCTATTCATATTTGTGAAAATAGGTCTCTAAATGTTAATTTTAAATGCTTTAGTATTTGACCTTTCAACTTTGTTGCATCTTAGTGTACATTGGCATTTTTTTTTTTTCCCGGCTGAAAAACCTTTATTATTAAAAACAAAATGAAAAATAACAAAAAGCGAGACTAAGTTTGTGCTTGGTTGCAAGGCACGAAGTTGTGAGTTTGCAAATCGTGGAAGCTAATAGTATTAAAATGGACTGATCTAGGTTTACCCAAACCTTTAAAAATAGTGCTAGACATCAACCCTGGCATGTGGAGCCTCCTATGAGCAAGCTTTAGCATTCATCTGCTAAGAGCATGCTCAATTGTAGTTTCAAATTTCAAAATTTAAAATCCTATTTGAAAAATATATAATTTCTACAATGAGCGAGCTGACGAACTTACCAAACTTAAAAAGGCAAGGCAATGGCCAAGGGGCCATCATTTCCCAAAACACGTCGAGCCTAATATTGAGAGGTTCGGGTCTACCATTTTGATCGCTTTTCATCAATTTTGATATCAAACATTTGAGAGCCACATGTCACTTTGACAATAACTTGCACAAGTACAAGTATCGAAGATCATGCAACAAATTTGAGAGGTTCAAAATGAAAATATCCTAAATTAAAGATTTTTAAGGGTTAACTCGCTCCATAATCCATAGGTTGAGGGTATCCATTACAAATCTCTCTAAACTTATTTATAAATCAATTTAATTTACTTATAATTTATAGGTATGGGTAATAAATGAGCATTATGTACGAAGTGATTGAAATTGAATATTCTCTCAAGAACATGTCGAGGTTATCTAGGATTGGCGAATTCTAATGTTAAAAAATAATTAGACAACAAACGAATCATTCATTACTAAGGTCAACTCCAACTATTAGCATCAAATTTGTACAATTTTAACGAAATTGATCAATTTTCAAATCATTTTATAAAGTCATCTCTAACAATTACACCAAATGAACGATGTTTCTTTTATTTCCTTATTTTTTAAAAAGTTTTAAGAGTTAATTTATTTTAAAAAAATAATTACAATTAAAATTACTAAATTTAAAAATATATTTAGTCAATTAAAATAATACAGTTATTAATAATAATAATAATAATAATAATAATAAAAGCATCACACTTAACATCACAATTAACAAAGTTAAAGTTAAAATAAATAATCAAATTTTATTTAAATTAAAAATGATAAATATAAATAATGTTGAATCATTAAATAAGAATAAGATATAAAAAGGATATATTAGATATTAAAATTTGTTGTAGTATAAAATAAAGCAAAATAAGAGTTATGAAAAATTCATACCAAATGAATAGCATACACCAAATTTGGTACGACAATATTCAAATTGGTGTAAAGATTTAATGATTTAATGTATGGTTGAAGTAAATTTTTGCACCAAATTGTTGTTTTTATACCAATTTGGTGTATGATTGAAGATGCCCTAAGATTAATTCTATAGAGAAATAATTAAACCTCATTAGTTCGAAAAATTTAAGTCCCACTTTTTAAAACTCGTTTTTTCCAAATTCATTTTCAAGTTTCAACCACATATTTCGTAGAATTCGTAACTTTCATCAATTTTTCGACCATATATTTCATTAACTTTTATTAAAATCTAAAAAAAATCTGAATTTTAGCAAAATCAAACAGGGACTAAAGACCCTCCTAAATTATGTTATATATGTCCCAACTACTAACCCTAACAAATAAGTGAAGTTACTTTTTAAGTTACCTTTTCTCTCACGTTTGCATTTCTTTTAAATTTACCTTTTTGTGTGTACATGAATTGTAGTACAGAATATTACCTCTTTTGTTTACTTCTAGGATGAGCCAAAACATGCTCTTAAAAATAGTTCTTCATGCAACCAATTGATAATTAAAAATTTAAAACACAAGTAACAGGTTCTTAAGCATCCTTGAACACGAAAAGGATACAAAATCCTCTTCTAAAACGTTTAAAACACTAGTAACAAAGGTTCATATATACATCTTTGAGAACGGCAATGAGAAGTACCCGAGCCACCTGAACGGTGTTCACGAACAAGCTTGGTGAACTCCGGGATTCCTATTCCACGACAAATAAGATGGATCTCCGAGTTGCCTGAGACAGACAAATACACATATTTGTATATTCCCAATCAAAAATAGATTTAATCCTAGTCCTCTTTTTTACTGCACCAGAAAAAAATTTATAGCAGGGAAAACACAGTTGGCAGAAAATCATACCTTGGTTTAACAAGATGAATAATTGTAAAAAGCAAGGCCAAAAAGAAGCACAAGCCACCCACAGTAAGATACGCGATTCCAAGGAAGTCATTCTTTCCTCCAAGCCAGCTGGTGGTAGAGAGAACAAGTTTTTTCTTGCCATTAAAGCTGTATGTATTATAATAGTTTTGTATTGTCACATTAATGACATCGCCAGCCTGAAGATCCACTTCTATTTTACCGTACAGTTTTCTGAAAGTTGGAAGAGCTGCAGTTCTCATCCAAACAATAAGGTCCTCCTGCTCACTCAACTGTTACAAGAAACATATTCATAAGTGGACGAAAGAACAATTGTTTTCAGTGTTGCTTCAACGTTTGTTGGTTCAGAGTTTAGTACTTAGGTTTAAACCAAATATTCTATGGTTTGGCTTACTTTTAAGTACTGTGATTAAACATGGCTAGAGGCTTACTGGTTTTGATGAATTAAGTCGCGCACCACCTACAAGAGGATTATTCTGAAAGTTTTTGGGGTAGACATTTTTGCCAAACTTGTGATCCCTATCACTCTTCCATGAGATACCTCTCTTGTTTATGGACAACTGATGGTTGTTGTGGCTGAAGTCATAAGTGTCATTGAATAGACTCCATGCTATAAGACCACAAGGAACGATTGGCATCCCATTTGCAGTAGTATCTTCAGGCTCACAGGCACTTGTGTCATCCTCCTTTCCTGGGCTTCTCAACTGCTGATCACTTCGGCTCTTCACATACCTATAGGGCATAATTCCCACTTAAAGAATTTTAAAATAAGAAATAAAGCACAATCAACTAATAGTATTTATCCTATAGCGAACACAAAAGATTTTAATTAGGAAAAAACTATGAAAGACATAATCAACCTAACTACAAAATATGCCGAAATTTTTTTAAAAACAAAAATTGCACATCCTTCTCTTTTGGTAAATATAGAATCATGGAGTGCCCAACATATCACCACTTCTTATCCATCTTCATTGGAAAGAAATTGTATTCGCTATGATGCTATCCATAACCACTCATAGTTTCCCAAGCAAGAAGTGCCAGTAAAGCATACTTCTTCATTTTTTTGGAGAGTGGGGGAACGGGTCATATATTAGTCCACAAGACAACGTCTCCATCATAAGTACCTGCGATGATTCTGGTAAAAATTGTCAAGCTGATAATACACATAAATTGGCTGCTTCATACGCTTTGGAACCTGACATTGATTAATCCATTGAGGAAACCTCAATCAATAGATTTTCCTACAAAATAAGATGTAACACCATGAACAAAATTAGTAACCGATGACAGGGAACTCACTGTCAGTGTTCTATTACAGGTTTTATCTTGGGAACTCTGTATAAACCCAACTTTGTCATTTCTAGAATCTGCAGGAATGCAATCAGTCTCATACTGATTAATAATTTCGACAACCTAATGAAAATAAAGATAATATTCAGTCAGCAAAGGACTAAAAGGTGATAAAGGAAACAAGAAAAGGAGTCACAGTAGTTGAGTCCGAGCATACATTCCGAGAAGCAAAGAGGGAGACAAGTCCAATGGGAATAAAGACAAGACCGACAAGAAAGAATGTAAAAATCACCTGCACAAGAAAGAGTGCTTAGAGGGACTAATTACAGGTCAAATAAATTTTCTAAATGTCGATGACTAATCAGAAAGGCAATAGAAGTATGAAAAAACTTGGAACATTTACCCATTTAGGTGTAAGAATAGGCTTGCAAGCCGGAAGTTCCTGTTGTGTAAACCTCGAATCTGAATAATGCATATAAAAAAATAACTTTCTTATCCCTTTCAGAACGATAAACTTCATATGAATTTTTGCTCTTAAAATACTGATGAATAGCCACCAATACCAAAAAAAAATCGAAAAACCAACAGAAGGTGTTAAATTATCAATGCTGTGATTGGAAAACAGTCATATTTCATAATCAGAGGCACTGCATCTTGACAAAGAGACTTAAATTCAAATTTATTTATTCTATTTCCAGAAACTTACAAAACCTTGGCTTTCCCTATTGTGGGAAAAAATAGCATAATCCAGTAAACAATCCAATTATCGTTCCAGTCAATTCATCTATACTCTTTATTTCTTTCTTATTCCTTTTTCTTTTTCTTGTGACATGAAATTGATTACAGCTTTTTCCTTATTTCTAAAAATATTTGTTTGTCATTGCCAGTAACCAGTGAATAATCAATAAACTTAATGGTTAATTGTATGACAAAAATGGTAAACATTCATACATTAAAAACCCAGACTTCAATTATAGACCTTCTAAAGAAAATCCACACTTACAAAACCATGTAAGTACATAATCAAAATAGTACCAGTTGATTGGAGCTTCAAACAATTCTTCAGTTAAGTTCATTTGCAAGGCACCCACAAAAAAATTGACATAACTATCAAAATTCTCAACAGACAACTAAGAATTCAGTGCGGAACGGAAACTCAACAACAAAAACAAATAAGAACAATTGCAATACGTAATTAAAAAGAGGATTGGAAAGAAAAAATACATTTGGGTCGCTTGGAATTTCTTCTGGGAGCTGTTGAATCCGTCGATCCATTTCCTCTAGCACTTGATGACGGAGCATTCGAGTTCATAACTTCACTGGGTAAATAAATATTTTTCTTTCTTTCCCTTGTATTGCGGAAAAAAAAAAAAAAATTAGCGTCAGATACGAAATGGAAGATCAAGAATCAAGTAGCAAAGAATATTTTTACCAAACTTTATATAAATTGATAATTGTTGAGGCCTGAGGAGGGGGTGCGATCAAGATTCAGAATTCTTTGAACTTCGACATAATAGATAGAGATAGAAATGACATTTATGAGGGTTTGATCTAAAACACAAAATTAAGAAAAAAAAAAAATCAAATATTTGATTTTTTGAACTTTTGGACTCCTAATTTTAATTTTTGGGACCAGATTTATTTTCTTTTGGAATCGGACTCGGCCATGTATTATCCTGACCACAAGACCTCATACCTCTTTAAAAAGTTAAATAAGTTCACGTGTATATAAATATCATTTTTATTGAATATTGTCGTCTACGGCTTGGCCCATGTCACCAAACTATACATCCCTTGTAGCAACAAATGTCTGAAAAATTGTGTGAACTAAGGAAAATGTAACATACAATTTGTCCTTCTTGAGATGATTTAACTGTACATCTGCTTAGTAAAAACTTTGGCTTGCAATCTCTTGAACAGTCTCCACGGAAGTGAAATCAATGTCAAACCCATAACTTTGACCTCCATACGTCATAAAGGTATTCTTTAGAGGATGAAGGTGGACGCAGAATTCCAATAATTTCAGGAAATTCAGCCGTTGGCGATGTAGGCAAATCTTTCTTTCTCGCATAGTAAACATCAAATAAGAGAAGCCATATCAGGTCAAGGTCTACGAATGCAAGTCCGACAAGGGCATTAATTGAAGCATCTAGAAGACCTTTAACCAGGGACGGATCCAGAATTTTTTGTAATGGAGATGAAAGTACTTAACAAAGCCAATGAAATAAAATTTACAAGTAGTAAAAAAATTTATTAAAGAACATTATTTATTTAAATCGATTCCGACGAGGATTTGAAACATAATATTCATCTATAATAGAATCTAGATTGATTTTCTAGGCAAATTTTCTTTCTATAAAAAATATCATACAATCAGGAAGAAAGTCATCCTCCATTTTGCTGCGAAGTGTTGTGTTCACATATTTTATTGCTAAAAATACTCTTTCAGTGCTTGCGGTAGAAACATGTAATGTCAATAAAAAACGAATCAATCTAGTTACCATAATATAACTGTCCGACCTTCAACTCTCAATCAACTGTCTGCATAACTCAACAAGTGTAGATACTTGAAATCGAGGCTTATCCTTCATATCTAACTCATAATGTGGTAACTCAAATTCTAATATAATAATATCTTGTCAAATGATCTAAATGAATCTTTAGGATCCAAAGCAGCACTGAGAGAAAGGAGTTCTACTGATATGTCATTAAATCTTGTACTTAACTCCATCGTCACAAAATCTATTGATTCGTTGAAGACATCATAGTGATAATAATGCTCAATTGTAGTTTCATCACTAGAACGACCAATGTTATACAAACCTTCCAGATTAGGTATTGTAATATCATTTCTTGAGCAAAAAAAATTTCACTTCTAGAAGAAATTCTTTCCAACCGTCATCTCTCAATTTCTGAAGCAATTATTTTGTAGTAGACACAAACTTTAAAGCAGCTAAGATATCTTGAGATTTTTTTGAAGGGTTTGACAAAGAACAACAGTGATTCTCATAATTTATTTGTAAGCACCACGAGCTTTAGCCAAAGATCTACCATTTGAACAATGGTCACAAATTTATTCAAGCACTTTGCGAATTGCACTATACATATATATCAAGCTCTTTACAGAATCGTAATGTGAACTCCAACAAGTAGCTCCTGACCGCTGCAAATTAACCATTTGTTTGGCTCTACTTCTAAATTCGAGCTCCCTAGCAACCATCATACATTTGAATTTCCTCTCTATGATAAGCTTGCAACTCAGTAACTCGTTTACGAGAAGAAGTAATAATATTGACAATCTTGTCTAAATGAAAAAAAGAAATTCCAAATGAAAGGGACATCTTTAGCTGTTGCGACCAATGTCAACTGTAATCGATAGGCAAAACAATGGACGTAGTATGCATATTCACAATCTCTAATAAATAATGCTTGAAGTCTATTCCAAGCACCGCGCATATTATTAGCACCGTCATACCCTTGTCCTCTCATTTTGTTCACGTGAAGTTCATATTGAGCAAAAACACCACATATTTTGTTTTTGAAATTCAATGACGTGGTATCACTAACTCTTCTGATTGCAAAGAAATGTTCTATCAAACTGTCATGACTATTCACAAACCTCAAGATAGTGGCCATCTGGTCTCAATTAGATGCATCTTGTGCTTCATCAATGAGAATGCAAAAAGCATTCATCCCCAACTTCCTCTCGAATCATTCTCTGTATTCTATTGGCCATAATATGCAAAAAAAATTTCTAAAAAGTTGGAGCAATGTATTGGGCATTTTGTGGTGCATTTTCCAATACAACTTAACTAATTTATGGATTCAAATCTGCCGCGTACTTTATTAATTGTATAAAATTCCCACGATTAAAAGAAGATGTTGATTCATCATCACCTCTGAACCCTAAACCTTGAAATGCTAGACAAGGCGATCTTGACAAAGCTCCTAAACTCTCCTCCCCAATTTGATTGTAATGCTTTAATTCTTCTTTCCAACTTATTTTCCACTAGTTTTTTGAATTGAATGAAGATGTTTAGTGCATCTGATTTGTGTTTCATAGGGTATATCCATGTAAATCTGCTATGATCATCCACAAAAATTATGTAGTACCTAAACCCTGAGGTGAAATTTAAAGGTGCTGGTCCCCAGACGTCAATGTGCACAAGGTCTAGAGGTTTTGAGGCATGTAATGATGAGATATTGAATGGAAGAGCATGAGACTTCCCAAATTTACATGATTCACAGAAAATAGGAATTTCATTAGTTTTAGTATATTTATTACATGATTCAAGAACTCGATTCAGAACATGGCTCGAAGGATGACCTAGTCTTCTATGCCAAACATCAAGATCAGACTCCGACATTTTGATAACTTTGGTTGAGTCATCACTACTGGATCTCACTGTGAGATAGCTGGACTTATTTTGGTGGTTTGACTCTGCAGTAAAGTATTCTGGTGTGAAGTATGGCAACTTCAACTGATACAGCCCGTCCTTAAGCATCCCTTGCAATAGAATCATCCTCGTTTGTAGATCCTTCACAACACAATAGTCAGGGAAAAATTCCATAAATACTTCGTTGTCATTGGTGAGCTGAGAGACACTAAGTAAGTTCCTTTTAATTGAGGGTACATGCAACAGTCTATTTAGTACAAGGGATCTGTTATTCATTGTAAGCATTTTTTCATTTCCAATATGTGCAATGTGTAATGAATTTCCATCACCAACTAGTAATTTTTCCTTACCTTCATATTTTTTGACAATATGCAAATTACCTTTGTTTGCTGTAACGTGATTGCTTGCACCTGAATCTACAAATCAGGCTGGATCTTCAACAATCCTTGGTGAAGCTACATATGCTGAAGGTGATAGGCTGGTGTACTGGTTTATTTGGTTGTTTGGTTTACTCCCCATGCACCTTTCATCATACCCGTTGAAGCACCAGCTTGCATAATGATTGCTGAGCCCACATATTTGGCATGGTCCTCTGTTCTCATGATGCCTGCCAGCTGAAGTTCTGGTTCTACCTCTTGCTCTGCCTCTGAAGTTCGAAGATCTGCCACTGTTAGTTCCTCTAAACTCTTTGCTAGTTCCTGAACTTGCTCTGTGAATTAATTGCACACTTGACTGTCCAATGTTCATTAATGAAAAGTTATTCCTGACTTGACTCAGATATTCAAGTATACTTTCAAATGTCATAAGTACTGATGACAGTTCATACCATGAGATGTTATCCCTGTAATTAATCTGCACTACAATTGGTGTGTATTCCTCATCTAATCCTGATAGGACTTGAGTTATGAGATCGCTGTGGTTAATAACCTTCCCAGCTACTTCCAGATTGTCAGCCAGCTGTTTGATTGTAGTGGGGTACTGATCCATGGACATAGTGCCCTTCCTTGTCCTTTACAATTCTCCAGTGAGGAACACGATTCTCGATTTGTTTAATATGCCATAACTTTCTTCTACTGCAATCCAAAGTTTGTTTGAACTGGTGCATCCCATGACTTTCATTGCTATCTCTGCAGTCATAGATGAATATAGCCACCCCATCAGTAGTTGATCAATTGAGATCCACCTATTATACTCAGGATTCAGGGACATTTCCACTGCTTCTCCCTGTCCAACTATGGTTTGTATGGCTAGAAATTCTGGTGGACACTCCTTTGTCCCCAGCAGATAACCTTCCAAGTTATGCCCTCTAATTATAGGCATAATCATGTTTTTCCACAACAAGAAATTGTTTCTATCGAGTTTCACTGATGGTATTTGAGTAAGGTTCATTCCAAAAGGTTAGTTCTGGCTTACAGCAATTTGAGTGACTAGTTCTGTGCTCAGATCAGTTGGGTTGGAGTGATTTCCTGTGTTGGTGTTAGCCATAGTGGCTCTGATACCAAGTTAGAAATTGAAATAAGTTTTGATTGAAGCAATAGCTATATTGATTGAAAGAAAATTCACTTCTTCTCGATTCTTTCCTTCTATTAGTTTATATATACATTCAACCTATAAAAGGATATCTATACAAGAATATTCTAGAGGATAAGATGCCATGTGGCTAACTGATTTCTTCATTCCACTCCTGAAAATCAGGAAATACCAGTAAGCATGGTGGCAGTGAGAATTAGTTAATTCAGCTGGTTGTTGCACATTCACGTTGGTAGGCATATTTTAACTGATTTCTTTCGACTATCCTCTGTATTCTTCCATCTTTGCGATTGCAAAACAGTATGAATGATTGAGTCAAATGTGAATAAACGATTCTGTTTATGACAGAGGGAAAAATTGAAGACCCTCAAGAAGTAGCGAGGAAAATTGCACAAGCGGTGCCCAGAAGTCATTTCTGTAAAGTTTAAAGTTACATTAGTCAATAATAATATTTAATTTATTGGGTTGGACTGAATACTTGGATCGGGAGAAGCCCAGCAATTGGGCCTGTAGCAGCATTCTCCTTTTCACGGTGAAAACTGACAAAAATAGCATTAAAGGTTTTTAAAATATGAAAAACAAATATATCTGGCTTTTGTCATTTGTGTCCCCTTTTTTTTCAAATAGTCAGCCTCTTTTGGTAGTAAAAGGACAAATACAACCCTTTTGAATAGAATTGTTGTCCTTAAAATAATTAATGAAGGTATTTTGATATGAAATATGATTAGATAGTTACAAAATGTAAAAAACTTGTAAAGAGTCAAATCACTTTAAATTAGCAACGACTTTTTGGTGGGCTACAAATTTAAAATTCGAGTGTTGATCGAAATAATCTCGATTACTATTGAGATTCTTTATCTTCGATTGGTAATTTTTTTTTTTTCATTTATTTACTAGAGTTGAAATATTCAACCAAAATCAAGGATCTCATCTTGAAATTAGGAAGGGGTTTAATTTAGATCAAGATTCTCTATTTGTCTCTTGATTGTGATCAAGAATATGGACAAGAGAAAACAATAAAAATGAAATATTTATGAATAGTAATCTCGATCAATTATTCTAGCGGCCGATCTATTCTAGCCAAATTCTTTCTTTCCTCAAGGGGTAAACAAGCAAATGGTCTATGAACTTTATCCCATGTACCAAAACATCTCTGAACTTGACTTTGTATAAAAACTATACATGAACTAAAAAAATTTTATGCTATTCATACATGAATTAACTTTCGTCAATTAAAATTATTGTAATAAGCCACATAGCTAACAAAGTTCCTACGTGACAAACACTTGACTAGTTAATTACGCAAATAGTACATTAAATATATATCTTGTATTGAAATTATACATGAGCTTTACTCCACATATTAAAATCATACATGAACTCAGTTTTATATTGTAATTATACATGAGCTTACAAATTTATTCTGTTAATTTTGACCCATGAAAGTTAATCCTCGTATGAGTGCGATACAAATATGTGAATCCATCTATAATTTTGATACGAAATTGAGTTCATGTATGATTTGATACAAGGGGTAAAGTTCATGTGTGATTTTGATATCGAGGGTAAAGTTCATGTATATTTTGATACAAGGATAAAGTTCATGTATCATTCCCATAATTAATTTGACAAGTGTTTGCCATATCATTGACACGTAGGTATTCTGTTTGTCACGTGGATTATTTCGTTAGTTTTAAGTGATGGAAGTTAAGCCATCTATAGATGTGATAAAAATTTGTAAGTTTATATATAATTTTGATATGAAATTGAGTTCGTGTATAATTTTTGGCACGTGTAGTAAAGTCCATGATCCGTTCGCACATTTACTCCCTCAATTTACATATATTCTCATTTCTAATTTTTGTTAATTTCCTAATGCAATCTAGCATCCATGTTGCCTTCAAAAAAACAACTTAGCATCTCGTTACCATTGATTCAGTTTTACGAATATTTCATTCATTACATTGTTACGCTCAAATCAAAACTTCAAAAAGATAAAGGATAAACATATATATATATATATAT
>CAIGRN010141486.1:0-23057 GCA_903798345.1 Fraxinus anomala
ATATATATATATATATATGAAGTGAATAAATTTATTAATTAAAACTGTGCCTCACATGTTGTGTTAGTGCTAATTGAGAGGCAACTGGGTAGCCCCATTGACAAATATCAGCCTGTCATGTTCATGAACTTTGTAGGTAATAACTTTTCATACTGTACTTAGGCTGAATAATGGGAAATGTTTTTCACTAGTCTACTTTTTTGGCAAAAATAAAATTTATTCCTCGTTGAAAAATTTGTTAAATATGTCATTAAATCTTGCAAAATGATTGTAGTACCTTTTATTAATGTTCTTTAGACAAATGTAGGAAAGTTGACGAGTACGAATAAAATATCTAAATTAACTAGAAATTCTAGTCAACTTTTTAAAATTTGACGAGAATGACTAGATAATTCAAAATTATCACTATAAAAGAGAGGAAAATTTAGTGGTAGTTCAAAAATAATTAAACTTTCAGTGGCATTACGGAACCTCAGTAAACTTTAAATGTTGTTGAAATAATACTGAACTTGTCAAAATGCTCTATATTCATCATTCGTAAAAATATCGTACATGATTTGGACGGAACTACTTTCGTGATAGACACGACACACACGTGACAAAAAATTTCACATAATTCTCCCAACTAGTGATACTGGATTGAGAGCATTTTGACAAAGTTCAATAAGTTCAATTATTTTTGAATAATAACCGTTCCTATTTTTAAAGTTCAGTGAGGTCTCGTCACTCGAATCAGAGTTCAATTATTTTTGAATAATAACCGTTCCATCTCTTTTGTTGGAACGGTTATGTGCAAGAATCTGTACAATTAAAATCTGAATAATCTTCAATTTTATAGCAGTATAACTGATACTAAACTTCGATATCGGTTCTCATGATGAATTCTATTGTGATTCTACATAGTCCGGTTAGTATGTTAGATTCATCGTATATGAACACAATTGAGAAAAATCGGTCAACAATGTGTAACTTGGCTAGCATATAATGTGCATGTACAAAATAAGTCAATAATAAGCAACATTAATAGAAAGGTCCTAAAAATATGCAGCTAATTGTTACCAAAAAGGTTAATGAAGTATAATCGGTCAATCACCACAGTATACAAGCTTAAAAAACTACATGTATCTTTGCCAAATTTTCTCAAAAATTATCACCAAGATGAACAAAATTAAAGTTAACAAGATTTAGGCATGAATAACCAAATAAACTTTGAGCCCAGTAACCCACAATGAAATAACATCACTTCTATACCAATATACCCAAATCCTCGTCACCTGTGCTAACAGTACCAAAAAAAGAGAGAAAAAAAAAAAAAAAGATTTCTATTTTGAGACTTATCTTCTAAGTAAAACCCCCAGCCCAAAACCTAATGCACATTTCCTCAAAATACATCAAGAAAAGCATTGTCATGCATAAATATTTACACACATATAGATATAAAATCGACCTAGTACTGGAACAGGAACTTTCGTCCAGCTAACCTTCCAATGACAATGTTGATGATGAAACCTTTGTGAATGAAATGAAGATCTGGATCCGAGGTTCCTCTCAGCGCAAATGGATTATTCTCAACCTTTATAGTTAAAATGAACAGGCTGAATCTTCTTGCAGCTGACATGATCGCTCGATCCAAACTCCTCTCATCAATTTCTCCAAACTGAAATTTACCGTTTCTTTTTTGGTAGTTTTTTTTAATTCAAAGGAAATAAAAACTTAATTCACCTAAAAAGACCCAAAAGTTAATGAAAAGAGGAAATCAATCAAGGAAGAAAAACAAGTTTATGATGAAGATGGACGCGCGGATCAGTTACCACTTTTGATTTTCCAAATTCTTCAGTATTCTCACAATCAACGAGTTTTTGGTGCGTGGTTTGATTATTTCTGCACTTCGGGTTCATCACCTCTGCTACATAAGGGAAGAAACGGAAGAACCCATGTTTGAAGGGTCAAGCCAAGCACCAACACCAGTTGTGTTCCATAAGAGAGAAGGATCGGAGGAATTTATTTGTTCAATCTGATTTTGATTAGAAATATTCCAATTATATAAGCTGTTTTGAGTCCCTTCCATTTTCACTTCTTTGACCATTGTGCTGTTTCCACCATTTCCAGGCATTTGCAGATCTTCGTATGAAATCAAACCTTGCAGATTGTCTGCAGCTGCTAGCGCATGATCCTTTGAACCACTTGAATTAATAAATTTTGGCTGATGAAAGGTTGAAGTGAAAGTTGAAGATCCAAAGATAGGGTTGCTAGAAAGAATTGAACTTGATGGTGTAATAACATCTTGGATTTGCTTGAATCGGTTCTTGTAGTCATTGCTGTGAACATTATTAACAAAAACTCCAGATGAAAACCCTAACCCAAGAGCATTAACCTGAGATTGAAGATTAAATCCAGAAACTGTGTTTGAAAAAGTGCTGGAATATGGAAGATTGAGCTCAATATGATTAGAGGGTAGATTATAAAGCAAAGGATTCATATGATTATTTGAGTTTGAAGGAAGATCTATCTGTGTTTGAACTTGAGCAGTAGGGTTTGTAGTGACAGTTGGAGCTGAAGAGGTAGTTGCATCACCGGCGGAGGCTGGCCGCTTTACCCTCTTGTTTTTCCGACATCCACCGCCAACCGGAACATTTCTTAGGGTTCCGCCCCGAGTCCAATAACGTTTACAAGCTTTACAGAAGTGTCTTGGCTGAGACAAACTGTAGTTATTGTAGTAACAAAACTTAGTGTTTGTCGAATCACAACGAGGACAATTGAGTGGCTGCTGCTGCTGATCTTGATTTGGCTTATCCATAACCCTACCAGTTGAAGCCATCATTTTTTTCTGCTCATCTATCTGATTCTGCACCTAGGAGAAAAAAAACAAAGAAAGAAAAAGGAAAGAAGAGGTTGAATATGGTGTTTCGAAGTCAAAAACAACAACACATACAGGGATATTCTTCGACGAATGCTAAGAAACAAAATATGCGTCATATTTTGTCCAATAATTTAGAGAGAGAAATGAACCTGTGGCCATTCATTAGTAGTTGAAGAGACGACCATCATCTTCTCACAGTTTCCTAGCATTTCTTCACTCCTCAAAGGAATCGTTTGAAACAAGGAGTAAGCAGCCAAAGAACGGGCGACGACGTAAGTAGTCTTGTTGACGAGGTTGAAATATTTTAGAGAGAGAGAGAGAATGATTAACTAGGGAATTAAGTCTTCTTTAATTCTAATTTCACGTGAAGGATCTGGCCTAAAATGAATTTAGATCGATTGTCTTTTGAATCTTTGTTGTATTTTATTCTATTGTATGGAGTCATGGTACTCTCTAAAACTAAATTATTAAATAGTTTATATTTTGTCTTCAACGCGCTTCCTATGTTTATATCAACTCTATTTAAATAAAAAATACGACATATGTACATAGAATTTAAGTTTTTAAATGAGACGATTAACAAAAGTTAAAAGCAGTGATAGATTAAGATCAAAGCTTACGATGTTATTTCACAAATATTGTGTATCCAACTTTTAATCAATATGCAGATAAAGAAATGTGTTTGAAGACAGATTTAAATAAAATCATAACATTTAAAAAAAAAAAATTACAATCTACTAACTTGCAAGGTTAAAAGAAAAACATAATTCTTTAGTAAATTTGGCTTTCGACACCAGTCTAAAATTAAATAATAGAGTGGAGAGACATTCTTGGTCCAAGAAGAGGACAGAAAGATAAAGCAGATGAATCTCGAGAAGTTCAAGAAAGAGTAGAATTTACATTGAACCCAACATCCACTAACTACGTAAAACATAGATTACTTGTTAGATCGACACAGATAGAGATAGAGAGAGAGAATCCCTAGAACTCGAAACCCGAGGCTTTAACAGAAAATCCCACTTCCAATTTCTTATATTTTACTACTAAATTATTTAATTGCAACTATGTTGGGATATTATAATTCTATACCCTTATATACTCAATGGCCCAACAAATAATTGTAGGGTGCAAGTGCAACCCTACACAACACATTTATTTCTAGATCGGTCTATTATGGGCTGTCCTCCAATAGTGCAAGAGTACAAATTCATGTTCGACTTCATTATTTTCAAAATATATTTTCCTCTCTTTTCTTTTCTTTTCAATCACACATTTTTTAATAAAATAATGTTACACGTAAATATAAAATTTTCCATATTTTTCAACCACACATTATGTATCAATTTACTATTTCAAAAAGCACTTTTTTTTAAAAAAAAAAAAAAAAATGAGGGGAAATGGGGTTCAAACATGTTCTAAATTTATCTTGCAATTGAACACACAATTAAGAGAGAAATAGGTCGATGGGGGCATAAATGAATTGCAAGCACAGCTGAAATTAGCATTTTTTATTGTAATGATTTGGAAAATAAAAACAACAGAACATCCCGTCGTTAAGCGAAATTCTGACCAGGTGATCCCATCTTGACAACTAAATTGTAGTTGTAGACATATATTCTCATTTAAATATGACCATACATTTATCGTATCCTCATCCTCATCCTCGTCCTTGTCTTTTACATTTATTTTTCGAGCCTCGTCGTGTTATTAATAACTCAACTTTCAGTCCATAAAACTAAATAGGTCTATTCATTCCGCTTCCTTTTAACTTGAGTAAATTTTCTTTATAGATTTTTCCAATGCTAGATAAAAGTGGAAATTATTTGTGTTAAGTTAATGATTAGTATTAAATTTTATTATATTTCATGACATGAATCTCGAAGATATCATTAGAACGTTACATAATATTTTATAGACGGGGAGATAAAGAAAACTTAGTAAAGGTAACATGCATGGACCGTTTGTCATGGTAAGTTATCTAGTTATATTAGACATTTCGAAAAATATATCTCTGAACTAAACCAAACGAGAAAAAAATTCATTAGTCAATTAAAATTTACTGAAAATAAAATTTTTAACACGTGGTTATTATAATTATTAATCACTGTTCTTTTTCCCAGTCTACGCCAAGATTTATCCAGTGGGAGTGCTTTCACATCTTTACATGAAACAAGACGTGATCTACATAATTTTCGAATCCGCGTGATGCAGTTTGAAGTAGGGGAATTTTTACAGAAAACTGTGGACTAAAATAACATTAAAAAATTGCTAAAAATGCACAGAGAAAACTCCAAAGAGAAAGGGACAAGGGAGGGAGCAGGTGGGTGTCTACATCTCACACTCAAAACATGGTTACACTCTTCCCGAGGGCTAAACCTCAGCTTGTTTTTCTGGGAACAAAAAATGAATAATGTATACTGTTAGTCTGGGTATATTTCAGAGAGAGAAGAAAGAGCTATAGAGAGAGAGAGACTAGGTTTAAACAAGAACCATATAAACTCCATACCCATGTGATGGCAGCTCATGAAAAAGAAGAAAAGAAAAAGGCATTTGTTTGGGGAACAAACAAACGGATTTTGTAGTCCCCCAAGCGATCCTCTGATTATGTTAACCTAATCTTACAGTTAGAGATTTAGATAATTAGAGAAGGTACAATAAACAAAGAAATTGAATTTAAGTCTCGTCAGATTTTATGTTGGGTTGAACAATTTCGTTGAAAACTTAAAATGTTAGCGACTGTTTGATTTTATTATCATTCTTCTTCTTATTTTTTACCACACATTTTTTAATAAAATAATATTTTTCATCACATCATAACTTTTCCTTCCTTTTCAACAACACATTCTCTATTAATTTTCTATTCCAAAATACATTCTTCTAAAATAATGTGGCTCAAACACACGTAATGCTTTCTTCAACACATTCAATAAGACAATAAGACTTTTATGTTTAACACGTACAATATTTTCATAAATAGACAACGACTTGAAAATCTTAGCGTTTGAGCTATCAAGACAATGTTGAATAAAAGATTAGAACTTCAAACATTTTTATAACTATTTAAAACTATTAAGGAAAAAAAACATTTTTTTGTATTTGACATTATGGCTGTTTTGAACAACTTTTTCTTCAGTAAACTTGGATTTTATTGTAACTAATAATTATATGATTGAGGTATGGTTAAAATGATAATCATAGTGTTTTTTAAGACCGCGATTGTCGGATATTATAGGTTTTTATTCAAGATTTTCAATCATGGATGGGTTTATAATTAAGACTGCCATTTAGTACCAAAGTAGTGGTTTGGTAGGGGTTAAAAGTAGAATTTTAGTAGATTTTGATAAAATTTGATAAAATGTGTGGTTGAAAAATTTTGGAACAATGAATTATGTAGTTAAAATTAATTAATTTTAACTTAAATTAAAATCTAAATTTAATCTCTACCAAATATGGACTAAGAATTTTTTTCTCATTTGATAAGATCATTTTAAACTATTGTAAGAAATGTAAGTCCATGTTTGAGCCACATTAAATTTTTTATTCTCATTTTTTTACTCATTTTCAACTACACATTCTTTAATAAAATAATATTTTTCATCACATCAATAACTTTTCCTTATTTTTCAACCACACATTCTCCATCGGTTTACTATTCCAAAATACATTCGACCTATCAATATACACTAAATATTAATGCGACATCCCAAACAATATGCACTCAAATGACAGTGTTGATTGTCAACCTATTAAAACCTAGAATATGTAAACTGGAATTGGAATTGGAACCGCATTGTTTTGAGTTTTAGCTACCAAATGAAATTTAATTCGACTCCAAACTTTTTCTATAATCCCTCGATTTAATTAAACATTATGCTAGTTTATATTAATTTATGCAATGTACATAAATTAATAATAATCACTTTCATCGCATTAAAAAAAAATGATCAAAGTAAAACTAAAAATTTTATACAAGAATTTTCCCTTTATAATTTCTTCTTAAGCATAAAATACGTACCCAATCGAATAAGAACTAGCCGTTTTTTATCCAATTCTATTCTATTCTATTCAAAGTGAGACAACTTAATTCCATGTATAAATTTTTTATTAGTGCTCGGATTTCGTTCTACCGTCATTAAAATCGATTTGAATTGGACTAATTCAGTGTACTAGAGGGGGCCGGGTGGGGTTGGATTGAGAAGTGGTGTCGGTGGTGGTGGATAGAGTAATGGTCAAATCAAAGATGGAAGTGGGGTCGGAGCCAAACCCGCACTAACTCAGCGAGTCACCATCCCCCACCACTACTAAACAAGAGATTCCCAATCTGTGAGCACTGAAAGAAACTCGACGTGCACGTTAAAGGAAATTTCTGGCTATGGAGAAATTGGGATTGGGATTGGGAGGGACCAAATTGTAACTCTCCAACACAACACATCAAATGCTGACCACATTGCACGACAAACGATGTGCAGACAAAGATTGTTCTCCAACTTACTTTGTCTAAAATCTAAATAAATCGATTTGCACGACAGCCCTTCGGACTCACTAGAATCTTTTCTTTTAGTCAATCTCAGTTTTTTTNTTTTTTTTTTTTTTTTTCACGTTTTGGTTTCTCTTTTTTTCTTTTTATTTTTATTGATGGGATTTTAATAAAACTAATAAAGAGAAATACATGACATATACGTGTATTTTCAAGTTAAGTCTAGTACATATTCAATATTTCAAGTCAATAATCAGATGTGAAGTAGAACTTTCTCATATTTTTTAAACAATGCCGTATTCGTAATTCTCATTTTCATATCCTATCATGAAAATAATATGAAATGTCACATGTGATCAACGTCTTCATATAAAACGAACAAAATTTGTTTTCGTTAATTATGAGGTGAGCTCCAAAGCCTCTACTTGGACGTCTGGTGATAAAATAATTCACTTTTCTTTCAATTAATCACATAAAGATTTGTCGAACTTCACTTTTTTTTTTTATCAACCCTCGTGTATCAATTATGTCATAAATACAAATTTAATCTTAATATAATCTACATACTTTTAATTAAAGAAATGCATGTGAGTACAATATAATTATTCGACCATTGGTATATATCATATGCATGGAATAAAGTTATACCTAGATGAGAATGTTGGCGGTACAACTTTTGCAATTTTGTACCATTTTTTAAACCTATCCTTCATATGAAAGTCTACAAGCATACAGCACATATACACGTGGTCACTTTGAGATATTGAGAATCCAATTATAATTAACAATATTATGATTGTGCTGGCCAATAATCGATAGACATTATAAAGAAATAATACTACTTTAATTAATAAACACAATTATGTATCATATGTAAATAGACTCTCATACATGTTTGGTTGGCGAAAAGTAAATAAAGACGAAAAAATAGTACTTACCAAGACATGATTATTGGCATGATAACAATTGCAAATTGTCTATTTTTGCTTAGAAAACTTTTTTTTTTTTCTCAATTGTGCATTCAAACAACGTACAATGAGATTGTTATCCAACCTTATTATGATAAAACTTGATCTAATTATCAATGAATAAAAACTATTTTACAAATCAAGTTGTTTCTAATACATACTTATCGATAAAATTAGACCTAATCATCAAAATAGTGTTATTGCCATCAAAGTTTAGACACATCGCTACAACTTAGCCCCTGTTTGGCCCCCATTTTTTGGGGTTGAAAATTAGTAGAATAGTGATTGATGGGAGAATGTGTGGTGGAAAAGTTTTAGATTTTTGTGTAATATTATTTTATTTGATAAATGTGTGGTTGAGATGAAGAGAGAAAAAAAATTAATGGAATGAGATAGAATTTAATGGGGCTCAAACGGGGGCTTAATTTCATTAAGGGTTTATTTGACAATATTTCTGCTTTTGTTTCTACTTCTCGTAGTCTAAAAGTTTTTCTTTTCAAACCAACACTTTTTGAAAATTATTCAAACTGGTTTAAAAGCAACTTTTTAATCTCGAAAGCAAATTTTGACTTTTTGAAAGCCTTACCAAACAGGCTTCCCTAAGATGATTACACTATACATTAAAAATTAGCGAGGGACATAAATGGATTGACGCCAAACCTAGGTATTAGGTGAAATTTCATTAAAGGATCTTGAATGGACCACAATTCCAAACTTAATACAATATAAATTACAGTTCAACTAAAAATAATCTTTTGTGACAAGCTGATGTTACCAAATTATGGGACCATGTCGTGCCACAAGTCTCTTGATTGTACATTGGTGGTCCCCCCAAATCATGTCGATTAAAACAATTTCATTCATTTTCAATATTTTTCTTTCCTTTGAAACTTGGAATAAATGGATGAAATCTATTCACGTATCAATAGACTTGTCTAAATCAAATTGAGTAATACACTAATTATTAGCCAAATTAAAATTTGAATTTTTTTCGAGATTTCATATACTATGTGCACTGAAGTTTTGATTATGGGTAATCCAGATATTCATAAGTTTTTTTCGAGGCTTTTTCTAAATTGATAAACATTATCGTATAAATTCATGGGAATAAAATAATAAACTTAAGAGGACCAAGATGTCATATTGCTTTAATTTACTATTAAACAAAAAAGTGAAAATTACATCTATTTAACATTTTCAATTCAAAAATCAAATTTAGGTTTTATTTATAACAAAATCAGGTTATAATTCCATATTTTAATATTATTATTATTAATAATATAAATTAATTTATATACTCACACCTACCCTATCCACCCCCATTCAAACCTTGTATCATTTTCTCCCTTCTTCCTCCCCATTTTCTCACTCTCACATCTATCTCTCTATCGACTGCGCCGTCATCGAAGCACCCGTTGTCGGAGACCAACCCACCTCACTTCAAATCCATTTTCATTTCTTCTTCTTCCTTCTCTCTCTACCTCCCCAGCCTCTCTCGACTCTATATATCACTCTCTCTTAACCGGAGCTTCGGCCAGAGATATGGCCAGTCAGCAAGAGATCTGGCCATGCACAACGGCCATTGATGGCAGTGGTGCACGGCGCTCGGTTCGTTACACGTTCTCTTAACTAGAGCTTCGGCCAAATGTGCATGGCCAGATCTCCGACGGTGCACGGTACACGGTGCACAGCGCACAGTTGCACGCAACACACGACGGACATAGGGAATGAGTTCAAAATTCATTACAATATTTTTTGAAACCAAATGTTTTATGTAGTTTCACCTTTAGCTTTCAAGAATTTTCTATAGTTGGCGATGTCTTGTAGTGGTTGTGCAGTGATTTGACGATATGGTGATGTTTTTGGTGGTGTCGACGGCCATGGCTTTGGGGATTTTTTTTGGGTGGGGATTGTGGTTGTGGTGTTATAGAGATGGAAGGCAGGCGGGCAGTCGTGGTGGTGTCGATGGTGCTACAGTGATGTTAAGGTGTTGCCTTGTTTCGTTGGGGTCGGTGACCAATTATATATGTTGTTTCGTTGGTGTCGTAGCGATGGTTGGGATGTTGTGATTTTTGATGGTGAGTGTTGATTTGTTTCATGTGATGGTGTTGTTGTCAGAAAGAGGTGGTGGCGATGGTGTTGGCGACAGAGGCGGTGGCGGTGGTAAGGTGTGGTCACAAGTGTTGGTGGTTTAGAGATGATAACGGGACGGGTTGAGGTTGGGGGCAATCTCTCTCACCCCACCAGGCAATTTCCAGCCATGTTCTCGCCTCATTACATGTTTCAGGCGGAACAAGTTAGGGCGGAACTTTTGCCCCGTTTACTACCCTTTTTAATATTCTTTTTTAAGTTTTAATAATTCATTTTATTGTCCATTAAAGTGAGATAATAATATATTTTTTAATTTTTTATTTATTTTTAAAAGTTAAATTATTCAAATATATTTGGTAAACTAAAACTTTATTATTTGTCATATTTTTTAAATAATCTTAACTACCATTTTCTATTAAAACTCATGAAATTGCGTGAAATTTTCCATTTAAAATATGAATTCTAATAATAATAATAATAATTAAACAGGATGGAATACCCATTACCCGTTCCGGAGCGAAGTTACCCGCCTCGTCCCGAATACCCGATTAAGGGAGTAATCTCCCACGAGTATCGAGTTTGTCGAATTTTTTGTCATCCCTGATGGTGGTGGTCACAAGTTATTTGGTTGATTGTGACCAATAAATAGATAATTTGTGACCAATAATTTAATTTTTTTACCGTGTAATAAGTTTCAAAATTTGTGAGTTAGGATCGATAAATAAATTATGACCTATGAATTTTTTGATCTGTGACCGTAAAATAATTTGTGACTTATAAAAATTTTGATTTGTAACAATTAATTTGATAATTGTGACCAAATTATAAAAAATTATAACCTTATCCCCTGTTTGATCGACATTATTTTTTTCATTATCATTCTTCTACTCATTTTCAACCACACATTCTTCAATAAAATAATATTTTCCGTCACATCAATAATTTTTCCTTCTTTTTTAACAACATATTCTCCATCAATTTACTATTTCAAAATACATTTTTCAAAAATAATGTAACTCACACACACTTAATATATTTAATTTATAAAATATATTTTTAATTAAACATTTCATAAATAAAATTTAATTAACATCTGATTTTTGAAATTAGTGATACTTGTAGGATTCCCAAGAAATTTTTCGATTTATTCCAAAAGCAGATAATCTCACGTTCCGTGAATAATTGGAATATTGAGGAATATCCTGAAATGCATTTAAAAATTCAGTCTCATTCTATCTATGTTCCTTCTGTTTGAAGAAAAGAAGTATCCCAAATAATCGTACTTTTTTTTAGTTAATGAATCTCTCTTTGATTGATCAATATGTGATATTCTGAATCCTCGTTACTAAACCGTTACTTGAACGAAACTAGATCTCGTAAAATCATATTAAATATTTGACAAGACATTCCTTACCTTTCTAAAAATGTACGTTGACGAAATTATAAATGGCCCATTAAATACGAACTTCCGTATTTAAATTGGATCCACATGATTTTGCTCAAACTTAGTCCAGTAGTGTTGTAATAGAATATGGACTTCTTTCGTAAGCCCATTGAATGGAATTTAAAAATATCTTCTAGATTCAAACTGCATATTTTATGAATTCTACGGTTTAAATTTTGAGCCAAATGTGATTATTGACCGTCTCCCCCCGCAATTTCTGTAGCACGTGCCTAGCAAGTGGGATCAAAACTATTGAGGTGACGAATTTATAGTAAGAAAAATGATTTACTGTTGAGGGTGGACGCGAGTCGAATTCAGACCCAACCGACCACTAAACCACCTTTCACCCAACCCGAAATCTACCCGACATTAGTTAAAAATCGACTAGTTTCAAGGATAAAATATTCTCAAAAATTAATTTTAACAAAAATATTCGAACTGAGCCAAATTTTTCAGGATGAATCCAGGTTAACCCACAAACCAACCTTTCAACCCGCAAAACCGATCCAAACCGACTCTTCGGGCCAATTTCGTGAAATCGCAGGTAGAATGCCAGCCCTACTTACAGTAACGCATAAATGAAAAACTACATAAGATAAATGTGTATTTAGCGCATTAAATTTAACACAATGAAACTATATAAGATAAATGTGTATTTATTTCCCAAAAACTGCAAGAGTTTAGTTCAGTCTTCCACTACTGACAAAAACCAAAAGATGGGAACACAAATTTGACCTGAATAGGAAAGGTGAGAGAGAGCAAATAAAAAGTTGTCATTTAAAATAAAAATATAGTCATCAGCCAACCTATTTCCAAACAAAACTATTTTTCACACACACTAATTAAATAGTACTAAACAGTATTAAATAAAAGATTTATTTATTATATTGTCCACTCCCATTCTATACTGTAGACCATTTTCAAGCAATATCTTGATCAAATTCTTTTCTTGATACATTTATAGAGGCTAAAGCACTTGAGGAGGGCCATCAAATAAATAGCTGTCCAAACAACATATATTCATTCATGTACAAGTGATATGCCTATGTAGTGATAGTTATACTACTAATTTCTCAGACATTTTTCAGTAAATCAATTCGCTAACCAGAACAGAACCAATTATAGGACAAGAAAACAGATGTACAACATTTTCCTTTCATCATGGCACCATACAACTCTTAGTTTTCACTTTCCAGCTAAGCATACATAATATATACAGGAATAGTTCCTCCTTTCAAGCAATGACAAAGGTTATGCAAGTCATAAGTAATATGATCGACTAATCAAATTTAAGCAAGCAACTATTTATTGTAATAGTGTGTCATCGTGTTAAGTTTTGAGGTTTGATTGAGCTTAAGAGCGGTTCATTGTGTTTGTACATCTCTGGTCTTTAAAGTAGGAACTGCGGTAGGTATCTATGCACCAAGAGAGGGAATTGTGTGATAATCAATGAAATGCTTTTGGGAAGTTGAAAATAAGGGTAGATCCAAAGAAGCCCAAATATGGCAACCTTTGAACTGATGTTGAATTCATGGGTAGACTAGAAACAACCTGACAAATTGTGAAACATCTTAAAAGCTAGAGGGGAAAAAAATGTCAAAGCAAGGATGAGCCTATCAAATGAGTAAAATTAGCCCAGCTTAACTTCAGAATTTTCCAACCCCCTACTCAGCCCAGATACCAAACAAAAAAAAGAAAAATGGAGCTTGTGGTCCTCACATATTCCTACTCTCCTTTTCTCCTAACTTTCAAGTTCCATTTTCATCTTCTTGTGCTTGTCCGAACACCTTTGTTATCTACTCATTTCTAAAGAAAATGGAAACAAGCAAAGGAAAGGGGATCGTAATGGACAATGACGGTTGACATCCGACCTTCGAGGTCGTTAAGTACAGTTTGTTATATGCATTAAGCTCATACTAATTTAAGCTCGGATATTTGAGATCAGCTCGTATTAGCTATTGCTAAGGTTCGAGGGAACATAATGATTGAAAATTTCTTACACATTATACAAATAGTCAATCAACACGTGATATTTGGAAGGTCTTACATCAGCGCCCACCAATTCCACCAAACACGTGCGTTAGCTTCATTCCCTAATTAGTTTATTAATTGATGGGAACCATATGTAAGGTTAAATCATAATGACCTAACAAAGCCGAGCTCACTAACCAATCCAAACATGCCAATGATATACTTTCTCAACTCGTACTGTAGCTGGTAAGACAAGGAAGTGAAGAATGCATGCTAACTTTTCCCTATAAAAGGAAGAAAAGGAGACACGAGAAAAGGAATTGAAAATGGGCAAATCATGATCAATAAAATTCTTATTTACATTTGAAGTTGGCTTGAATCTTGTCATACAATTTTCGACGTCAACAATGACGAAGAGGAAGATGATGAAGATGTTGAAGGGGATAAGAAGAAAAAAAAAGCACCGAGTCTCTCTGGAAGAAAAATATCAGGTGCAGAAGGATCAATAAAGCCTTATTGTCAAGTAGAAAACTGCACCGCTGATATGACCTGGCCACGCGTACCGGGTCGTCATCCGAATTCTTCACTGCCAAACCATACCATCGCCGGCATGAAATTTGTGAATCTCATGCTAAGGCTCCGGTAGTTTTGGCTTCCAGGATCCAACAACGTTTCTGTCAACAGTGCAGCTGATTGAAATCCAATATGCCAAGTAATCCTACTTTTTATCTGTTTTTGCCTAAACTTATCTCTAAATAGAAGTAGAGAGGACTCTGTCTCTGTGTTTCGTAGATAAAGCCAATAGGCACAAGTATAAACTAATCAATTAACCAGAAAGTCATTAAACATATAGTAGAATAAAGGAATGCCAACAGAGTTGAAGCAACAGTGTCATAAGCACAAAATAAATAAATGCTGATGATCAAGTTTTCAGGCACAGCGACTAAACGAGTATTTAACTGAAAAAGAGGCAACCCAAAATCACTAGCTGGGGCACTGAACCATTCAGTGGAATATTGAAATTTTGACGAGCATAGTCAAGCTAATTCTACAAGATAATTGGTTCATCTGCAGACATAGTGCTGCACTGTGAATTATGGAACAAACATTCTATCTAAGCATAAATCCACTTGAAACTTAACTCCACTATGGCTAGTTACTAAAATTCAGAACACAGTAGTGTTATATTCCAATATAAAGTAAAATCATAATAATGCATCATACATACCATTGATGTAATTTGAATCGTTATTATAATCGAATTGACCCATTGCCGTTGGTATGGGGGTTAGCATAAGTTTCAGTTGTTCTAATTATTGATTCCAGCACTTTGCATCAAGGCTAACATGCAAAATTCAGTATTGACCACATGATACTAGATGCAAACCAAATCTGAAACAAAAATGAATTGCACTTTCATGACATCGTGGACTATTATAGTAGTACTCAGTGATTATCTCAACTTTCACTTTAAAAGGCTTCTGTGTCCATTAATAAGAAAGAAAATAAAAATTGGTACTTTCATTAACCTTTTTTTAATCTGAAATCTTCTATTTCCAGTCACCAAACCATAATCAATTGGTCTGTGACAACTAAACACTACAGCACAAGCCCGTGAGAGTTCTCAGGGGAAATTAGATTACTATAAATGAAACTAAGGATAAAGGGGGAATTAACATCTTGAAGGTTACGACCCGAATGAACAACCACCAAAAATGTTCAATTCATTCAAGGAAGAAAGTGCAACTGAGCACGTTGATTGGGACACATCAACTGAAGTGGCTGGGGAAAAGCGGCCAATTTATTCTGCAGGCTTCATGAACTAACAGAATTTGACGAAGCTGAAAGAAGTTGTTGTCGTAGGAGCTTGGCAGGCTGACTCTCAGGAAGGGAGAAGTTGAGATGTTACAGTTTTGGAGGAAGGTAAATTCAATCCCTCCAAACTGACGGAAGGGAATTCTCTCTGGAAGCGAAAGGCATTAGCATTGTAATGCAAGGCTCTCTGTCTTCCGTCAATTGTACCATTTCTTTTCAAGAACCTTGTTTCTGTCTGTGTAAAATAAACAGTATATCCCTTAAACCAGAACCTGATGGACTGAAGAGACGTGTTTGTTCTGCACCTACTATATCTAAGAATACGCCTGTAATACTTCTTTGTATCATGTCTCATTTGTCTTGGAACGATGAGTATCATGTATCTCTATCAAACAACTGGTACTTGAAGTACATATTTTGGCATTAGCACTGTGATGCTTACCAAGGCCTTAAAGTTACTAAGCAGTTTACGGAGTACTTTCAAGCAGTAAGTTTTCAGAAAGCTCAATGGAACATACCTAAGTCAGGCTTCTCACTTCGTTCATCAGTTCAGCTATCAACAGGCAAGCACTTGAAACAAAAATGTACGATCCTCAAGAATATAACAATTTTCACAGCAACTTCTCCTTCCTGTTACCGAAGAAAATAGAGTTACAGAACTATAAACCAACCAAAACAATCTAATTTAGCTCAACAATTAAATACCACCACCAATGAAGCATAATATACTTTCAGAAACTTGGACCACCCTGACTCATCCAAATCTGGACCGGTCTGATTCGTTTCTTTTAGACATAAGTTTATTTTTATATTGAAATTAGGTATTAAATTAGGGGAAAATTAGGGTTATGCTCTCTGACTTGCACGTGGTATGGTTATGAGTCCTCAACCTTCAAAAGTGAGGTTCTAAATCCCCAACCTATTTTAACTTATGAATCTAGGTTCCTACGTGACAAAACTGTCAATGTAGAGGTTAAAGTCGAATGCGAATTTCAATTGGATGCAAAGAAAGGTTCAATGATTTGATGGTTTTCCCGTTAGCTTAGAGTCGTGTGAAAGTCGCATGCAATTTAATATCTATATTGACATTCCGGTTACATGAGACCCGAATTCACATATTTAAATAGATTGAAATTTAGAACTTTACTTTTGAAGGTTGGGGACCATAACTACACCACATGAACGGCTACGGTTTTTAGCCCGTTTTCCCTTAAATTAAAGCAAATTTATATAAACAACAAGGTTAGTGGCAATACATTAATGCCAAAATTAAATAACAAATTTGTTGAACTTGCTTTGGAACACCCTAAATCAAGGCATTAACACCAAGGTTTATGAATTTCAAGGTTGGAGTTCTAGTAAAGGAATTGATTCTTCATTGACACTTCCAAATCAAAAGAATAATTCTATTTATCTTTGCTAGAGATCATCTCCATGTGATGAGGCATAAAATGATAATGTCACTTAAATGCATAAACATGAAACCCACTTTATTGACCTTATCACTTAATGACATATCACATGGATATCGTATCTAGTAATGCTATTTAAAACATCTCCAATGCAAAAATGTGCATTGTTGTACACTTGGCAAGCAAAATGGGAGATGGAGAGAAGAGCATCTCCAATTAAGCTATAGATTGCACTAATTACATGTACAAGAGAGATGATGTAGAGAGTGAAAATAGATTTAAAAAAGGATAAAGCTATTTTGCCGGAACGATTTGACAGAAACCTTAATATAATTGCATGTGGCAGTAGATAATTGGATGGAAAAGTTGACTGTGTTTTAAACTGTACAATGATAGAATGTCACATGGCATTATGTCAACCTTGATGTTCATTTAGCATGATTGTTAAAAAAAAATGGAGGATGTCTAGCACACTTTTAAGGTGATGTGACACCTTTTAGTGCAATCCACAACCTAATTGAAAATTCTCTTTTCTCTACCAGAGGTGATCTTCATGTAATGTGATAGGCGATAGGGCATTAAATCATAAGGTCAATTAAGTGCATGGATATGAGACTCACTTTATTGACCTTATCATCACATTACATGAAGATCATCACTAGTGTAGAAAAATATTAATCAGTCCAAATTTTGTTGGAGTTCCTACTTTATTTTAATTTTTTAAAAATTACTTCACAAGCACGGCCACCGGACGGACCCACCTATTAAGGCTTCCCGGCACACGAATCAGCACAATTCAGGCTCAGGCTAGTAATCAATCTGGGCAATTACCAAGTGGGGTGCCCGGTTTGGCACCTCTAGGAATAAGCCCCGAGGAGATGACCTTAGTAAAACGAGCACTCGAATAGTATCATGGATAAAGAGAATAATATATTTTCTTTTCTCATCACACTAACTCAAGAAGAAAGCTAAACAGGATCCAATACTCATTGGACACTCTGCTTGCTTCGACTCATCTCCTATAGCCTGCTCTAACCACTCTAGAATTTGACCTATATCCATAAGACATCTCACAATCAAAATTTTAAGCATTTCAGAAGTCCCGGAATTAGCCTTTGAAGAGAAGCATGATAATCAGCGAAGAATGGTTCAGAACTTCCAATTGGGAGAAATTACAGCCATGTCAAGATTTCTCATACTTCTCAATATATCCCTGTAATAATAACAATATGTCAAAGGCAAAATAGTTTATATAACAAGTCTTCCTCAGTACGTATAATTGTGCAACTCAAAGAACTAACCTCAACTAGATTTTGAAGTTTTGCCCAAAATACATTAAGAAATGACTTACACCCCATGCAAGGAATATGGTGTGGTTGAAATGGGCTAAGAACTTTGTCAACTGCCTTAACTATCACTTTGTGTGCGTCCTTGCTCAACAGGCCTTTGAGCCAAGTTTGTTTTACCAAATCCTTAACATGTTCTTCCACAAGGACAGCTCGAAAATGCCTGAGTTCCTCAGATTCCTTCTGCAGATATCCACTGTTCTTAAAGTCAATATCAATCTGAGTCTTTTGCCTGACTTCATCTACTTCTATCTCTTTTTTGTGCATTTGTTCACCTTGTTTTCCTGAATCATGTTTAGAACTCAATATGATAGCCTTTAAATCATTGTCTCCTGTCGAATGTAGATAGCCACCACAAGAGAGCTAAAAGAACTTTACAAAACAAACAAATCATAACATTTTTACGGATTTTCTTGAGAGCATTATTTGACATTATTGGATAATTGAAATCCTCACATCGCCACGTGACTCCATCTTTGGTCTGTCTTCAATTGACTCAAAAATGTTGAGCTTGCCAGTGTTGCCCAGGGTAGTGGCGATATTTGGTGGTGGATCTGCAACATCTTTTCCTGAAGTCATTAAACCTGATCTCAAGTGCTCTTCAGGATCCGTAACTCCGTTACAATCTATGAAGAAGGAACAAATATAATCACGAAAAGTCCTAAAAAGGAAAGGAAACATTTTAGTCCTATTTTACTATGTATGGGACAGTATTAAGTCCAGATATAACTTTCTAATATCTAAGTCACTATCAGAAATATTTCATGAAAGTCACCACCACCACCACCTGAAAAGACATCTTCAATTTTTTTCCTTCCTAGTTCATTAATTTTCACATCAACAAACTACCAATTGCTAATTTACATTGAAGTAATTATTTAAATTCTACAATACTTTACACAAAACAAACAAATCATAACATTTTTATGGATTTTCTAGAGAGCATTATTTGACAATTGACATTACTGGATACTTGAAATCCTCACCATCGCCACGTGACTCCGCCTTTGATCTTTCTTCACTTGACTCCTGAAGCAATTGAACTAGGAGACTTTAAGTCATTAAATTGGCAAACCTGAAATAGTACATTTACATTGTTGTTACTGGAACAGATCAAGGAGAATGTTAAGCAAAACAGAAAGGAAACTTTTAACGCTAAACAATCAGGCTTTGCAAAATCACGTTTTGTATGTTCTTTACAGCCAAAGAACCATTTGACTTGTAGGGAACTGGATTAATGTTATATTCTGCAAAAGTCCTTCCTTAAAGGGGTGTGTAAATTAGTATAATGAAAAAATGATACAACGTGACCTCATATGATGTAGATATACATGTAATGTAACGGAAACTAATCCTCTGATCACATAAAAAGGTTCTAGCATGCAAGATCAAACACTTCAACTGTGGATAGTCAACGCAATTGTAGTATCTCTTCTTTTAGACAGTTGTCAAAAGGTCAATGCTCCACTAAAGAGACTCCTATACCACCTCAAATTAGACTCAATGCGCTGAAGACGGGATGCAAATGCTATAAATACATGCATTAGCAGTGAGCAATCAATGCACTTGCAGTATCTCTGTATTCTGTGAGTTGTCCAGAGGTTTACTTTTAGGGTCATTTAAACGTTCATTTTCAAATTAACATGATGCATGACATAAATCACCGGTGAGGAAAACCAATACATGCATGCAGAATCACAAAACTCGACAAAAATAAAATCGGTACGTAAAAAATAATCAAGGCAAATTTGTATGCATTTCCAGACAACTGCGTCCGTTCATTAGAGAGAGACACACACACACAAAATTCATGTAGAATATGAAAAAAGAGAAGCCCCAAAATAGATTGTGTTAAACCCTATCAAGAATCCTTTTTATTTTGTTGATTAGAGCTTAGAAAATAAATATCATATGCAATCCCATAAAATTGCGTGGATGCATAGAAATGAGAGAAACCCAATCACAAAATCCATGTAAAAAAAGCTCAAAATAGAATTTATGAAAAACATTCATCCAAAAATCAAGAACCATTATAATTTTACTTTTGAATCATTAGAACGCACAACACAAAACGTTAGCGGAAAATAACATGGGTGTCCTCAACTAGGAATTTGGAAGATTTTAGAAATCCTTGTAAATTTAGGATTTCCAAATAGAGATTTAATGGATTCTATTAAAATCCATTAAAATCTAGGTGTCAGCAACAGAGATTTTGATGAATTTCATTAAATTCATTAAAATCTAGGTGTCTTCAATAACTCGTGGATTTATAAGGATTTCATTACTAAATGGATTTCAAGAGATTTGGATGAATTTCATGTTTAAAAATATACATAACAAAATCTTTTGAAATTTCACGATTTTTAATGAGATTCTTGTGGATTCTGCACATATCTATTTGAATTCATGAAATTCATTAGAATTTATAATCTTTTAAAATTTACTAAAATCCTAATTGAGGACACCCCTCTAAATATCTAATGCATCATGCATATAAATGAGAAAAACCCAAAATCACAATATTCGTAGAAAAAAAATCCCAAAAAATAGATTGTATCAACAACGTTCCTAATTCATCTTATTATTTTCTTTATTATAGTCTTTTTTTTGTTTATTTAAACTAGAGTGTAAAATCATCTTTTTACATTACTGTAACAGAATTTTTGGACAAAAACCATCATCAAGGACCGAGAAATGCTAATTAATGGAAGATTGGGGGTAAAAGTTTGACAAAAAATGGTTGGGGATGGTGAGTGCACTTTAGCCATTAAAAATTTAAAAAAAAAAAAAAATACAATAAATTTAAAAATTAATAAGCTTCATGTACATTAAGCCTCCGTTTAGAAAATTTATTGGTATGTTTGAGCCACATTATTTTGGAAGAATGTATTTTGGAATAGTAGATTGGAGAATGTGTGATTGAAAAAGAATGAAAAGTTATTAATGTGATGGAAAATATTATTTTATTAAAAAATGTGTGGTTGAAAATGAGTAAAAAAATAAGAATGAGAATTTTAATGTGGCTCAACAGGAGATATGATTTATATATAAGAATAGTAGTGAATCCTACGAAATTTGTAAATAATACGTGAGTAGTAATCATGAATGTGTAATTGAAGTTAATTTTGGACTTTAATTGAATTTATATACTATTTATCAATTGGTATCTAAACGGAGGCTAAAAGGTTGTGAATAGTGAGTGCAATTATAAATAACAATTAATATTTTTTTTTCCTTTCAAAAAGGAAAAGATTTCAAATTTTATATTTACCTGTTTGACAACCATTATTTTAGAACTCTTTAATTTTCATACTCATTTTCAACCACATATTTACACAATAAAATATTTTGTACGTAAACTCAAAAATTTTCCCAACTTTTTAACCACACATTCTCCAAAAATCACTATTCAAACTCCGTTTTCTCGAAATAATGGCCATCAAACAGAGGCTTAATTTGCATTAAATGCAAGGTGTATTAAGCCATAAATGCAATAAATGCAGGCTTCATTAAGCCATACGGGGACATGAGTATATATTGTCCCCTCATTAAAAGTTTGACAACTCATTGCATTAACTCTCATTAAAAAATGCGATGTCACTAGTAGTGTATTGTGTTGACATCTTGCTAATTGAGAGTTCGTGTATGGAGGTGTCAAATTTTTAGTTGGAGACAGCTAATTTTTGGTTGCCTCCAAGCTCCTAGGTGCCGAGAGAGTAACACTCATTCTTTGGATCATGTTAATTAGGGGAACTTTTTCATTTTGGAAGAAATACACATATGGGCAGGTCGGTTCAAATAGGCCCACCCATGTCCGGAGTCGGCACAGCTTGAATGTGCCGAATCAAGTTTTAATTTTTTTTAAAAGCATAGACCATCTATTTGCCCATCTAAATTTGGGACAATCCGATCTAATCGCCAAATCGATTGTTTTTTAATTTTAGAAATAAATTTATTATATATTGAAATGGAGTATTAAAGTCAAAAGAAAAATGATGTTAGGCTCCCCAACCTTTCACGTGGTGTGATTACGAGTTTATAACCTTTAAGTGAGGTTCTATGTACCCAACCTATTTAAATTTATGAATCTAGGTGCCTACATAACCGAAACCATTAATGTAGTGGTTAAAATTGAATGCGAGTTTCAATTGAATTGGAGATAAATGTTAGGTGATTGATGGTTTTGCCGTATAGCTTTGGAGTCAAGGGATAGTCGCGTGCGATTTTAACATGATGTTTTCGATCACGTGGGACTCATATTTAGAGATTTAAATAAGTTAGGACCTAGAACTTCAATTTTGAAGGTTGAGCATCCATAACTACACCACATGAAAAGTTGTGGAGCATAGCCTAATTTTTCCTTAAATCAAGCAAATTTATGTAAACAATGAAGCTTAGTGGCAAGCTTTAATGTCATAACTAAATCATAAAATTTTGTTGAATTTGCTTTGGAACAGCCTAAATCAAGGCAGCATTAACACTTTGATTTACGTAGCAAGGCATTAATTCTACCATGAAATTGTAATCAAGGCATGCTAACGCCTTGGAACTCTAATAAAGAAACTAAGTCCTTCATTAACACTTCCAAATCAGATTTAATCATTGCAAATTTAATTGGAGTTTCTTTCTTCTTTTTTTTTTTTTTTTTTTTTTTTTTTTTTTTTTTTTTTTTT
>CAIGRN010141490.1:0-11105 GCA_903798345.1 Fraxinus anomala
AAAAAAAAAAAAAAATTATATAAACTAAGTGCATGTTTGGTAAGCTTAAAATATATACTTATGAGGTAAGATAAATTATAAGTAAACATGTAAATTTTAAAGTAATTATGTTTCATGCTAAAAAAAAAAAATAAGTAATCTAAAAATAACCTCAACTTTATTATCAATAAATAACTTTATTTACTTATAACTAAGAAAATAGTAGTATATTTAAATATTTGAAAGTAATGGTTTACATTAAAGTATTACTTAATAATTCCTACTATTAATCAATTATACAATTTTCAAGTTTTTTAAGAGCAAAAATCAGAATATTTTTCATATTTTCAATTTTCAACTAAATAAGTCGTACTTAATACATTTATAGGAACTTCATATATGTTTTTTAAATTTGCAACAAAAGAACTAGTCTCAAGATCATAATTACATAATGTAGATAGCACTATAGTTTAAATGTTATTTAACTATTTAGATAAAGTCATGTTTAACATTTAGATGAAAGAGGGGAAGGAAAAAATTCAATTGTTTGTGAAGAAAAAAAAAACATCTTCAGGAGCAGAGCGAAGCGAGGCTTTTTGCCCGAACTTCGAGTTTAGACGAGTTTTTTAGAACACTGAAAAAAACTGATCCAGAATTTGTTGTAAATAACATTTATTAGAATCTATCAAAAATATATATGTACTCAGCGTGAGTAAACACATACTGGCAACATAATTTTTTTACATCGATATTATTGAATTAAGCAAAAACTATTATAAACAATACTTAAATAATATTAAAGTAGACATTTGGATTCAAAACTCGTTGTCACCCATTTTTAAAAAGTTGCACACGTTACCTCATACGAGGAGGGAGGGAGGGAGAGAGAGGGAGAAAAATCCCCATCTTCTACACGTGAGAGGACGTATCAAAAATAATGCTTAAATGATTTACATATAAACCAGATAAATTTTTGAACTTTTAGGGCTTACTTGATATGACTTTTGAAAACTCGCAAGCTACTTTTAAAATTAAAAAGCAACTTTTTAACATGTTTGGAATTTTGTGAGATTAAAAGAAATTTTAAAGAAAGCAAATTTAAGTGACTTTTTAAAAAAACTCTTCTAAGCAGAAGTTATCCCAAATGGGGTTCAACAAAAAGTGCTCTAATTTTTATATATCCATACGTTTATACATATACATGTACGTGTAAAGTATATACAAACAAACACAGAGAAATAGATAGAGAGAGTTGGGGTGGAAGTATGTACCAATCAAGTCTGGTGGTGTCTTTCCATTGCAAAACCTTCCTGTAGAAACCCCACCTTCAAAATCCTTTCCATAAGGCATAAAATTGGCCTTAATCAATGTCTTGATTCCATTGTTGTTTCCTTGATCAACTATGGAATCTCCAAATGCAAATATTGCAGGCACTGTAAGATTTTCTGGTAGGTTTATCACTCCATCACAGGCAGCCCACAACAGAACAAAAACATAGAAAAATGCTTTTGAATCATAAGTAGCCACAAAATAAGAAGATAAATGCTTCATCAAGACAAGTTGCATTAATTTCAACTCGCCCACTTTTCAAATATAAGTTGAAGTAAAAACGAAAAGTTGAAGACTCCTATAGATGTTTGAGGTTGGATGTATATATATATAGGGGTTGGTATCTTTACTTTTTGCCAAAAAGGTTCCTAAACTTTAAAATGTATATTTTTAGTATTCAACTTGATACGATGTGTTTCTACAACTAACTTAAGCTCTTGTTTGGTGTAGATTAAAATCAAAGTTTTAATAGATTTTGATGAAAGTTAATAAAATATTTGGTTCAAATTAATTCTTGACTTTGATTTGAAATTTTTATCAACTTTTAATTTACACCAAATGAAGGATAAATGATGAGTTGCCTAACGGAATTATTTACGTGGTAGTTATTATCATCCAATTGATCAACATCTAAATACTAGACATGTTAGACTACGTGTTCGCTACTGTTTTCCTTATATTGATGCTGAGTTAAACTCTCTGTATACTCATTATGTACGTTCGTTGGAATGCTGGATGCAGATAGAGAATTAATAGAGTACGCATTTTTAAGGTAAAGAACCAAAAAAGTACATTGTAAAGTTCAGGGACCTTTTTCTTACAAGGTGTAAAATTTAGGGACCAGCCAGGTTTTATACCTAATAAAATAGAATGCAACTTAGATAGCACCACAAACGTGTAAACTTTGTATGTACGTTGGACTTCACAATACAATATAATAAGTGAGATTTTATTTTCTCTTTTATGGTATTATTCTGTAAAGGAAAAAAGAAAAAAATTTATATATATATATATATATATATATATATATATATATATTTGGTACTAGGCGGTTAAGTATACAGGAGTTTAAAACATTGGTCTCTTATACAAAGTTAGATGATGCCCTAAATATTAGGGTTTGGATTTTTTACAAAAGCGTGCTTCTTAAGTCTTCAAAATTTAGGCCAAAATAATTTTTTCGTTATTTTCTTTTTATTTCGTAAATTATCCTAACATTCTAGTAAAAGTTTCAATAATAAACGGAAAAAAATGGGTAAACTTAGTTAGATCTGATTTGTTGAAAGAACGAAACTAAAATGAGGAATAAAAATGGAGGTTAGTGTACATTAACGGAGTTCAATCCTGAAAGTGCACCTAACGATCAAGCTTAGTTGGATCCTTTCTCAAGTTTAGAATTTCATGGAATTTTTATAATATTTCCTAAACCTATTCAAGTACAACATAAAATGGCATAACTTATCATACTAGCCTTTAAATAACTTGATTCCAAAGTCAACAGACACATGACTCATAAGACATTCAAACTGCGCTGGTCTCATCCAAAAATTTGTAGAATCCAATTTATGGTGACAATTTGAAAATCAAACTAAAAACTGAAATCTTTATTTTACATTTTTACGTATCTAACTCCACACATCCAATCACATTTCTATACCAAAACTTATGCTAACATATCTACTAACATTATTTAATAAATAGCATTCATAAAATTATAAGAAAATCTAATTCATGTCCAAACGAAGCACAAGCGCAAAAGGTAAACAATCTTGTAAATCAATTGTCTTAGTCTTAACTTTAAAACACATTAAAGTAAATCCTGCACATGAGAACCTTGGACTTTGATTTGATTTTTATTAGTTTCTCCACAATCTATGCAATCTTCATCCATTTACGATCGCTTCTTAATCTAAAAAATTTCATAGAGTATGGGTGAGCATAAAGGTTCATTCCCCTTTCAATAAACATGCATATTCAATCATAAAATATATAATCTTCATTCCGTAGACCTTTTCACTTAGTTGGATTACAAGTAAAAATCGGTTATGCACATAAAACTTTAACATCTACGGTTCACAGATTCTAGTTACATTTATGCACATAAAATATACACAGACATTCATAGGAAAAATCTACTTGCACTACGTACATTGATTCTTGATATGAAAATGAAAATTTTAATTTTTCATTGAATGATCAAAGTCTTAGTTTAAAAAAATCCTGATTTTTCCTTATTGCAAAAAAACCTAAAACAACACAATTTTGGGAGAAATGAAAAGTGATTATAAGCTCAACCTTGTCAAATGAGCCTTAGAGTGTATTTGATTGACTTTATTTTCTATGAAAAATAACATTTTTCCACCCAATTTCCTATTTTTTAGGTGTTTGATTGATAATTTTTTTCACGGAAAGTTTTTTCAATTTTTGATCATGTGAAAAATTAAAGAAAACATTTTCTTTAGGGAGTGGTAGTTTTTATTTTTCAAGTAATTCATTCTCTCTCTCTCTCTCTCTCTCTCTCTCTCTCTCTCTCTCTCTCTCATATCTACCTACCAATAAAAGATGGACAAGTATAATATTTTCGAAATTGAAAACTAAATCAATCAAACACATTTAATTAAAAATTTTCATAAAATTAAGTTCTAAGCAATAGAATTGATTTTATCTCTATGCAAATTTTATACTCGCAATCAAACATGCCCATGAAGTTGGATTTTGAAGAGTTTTAAAACAAAAAATTGATTCTTATAAAAATATCTACATGTTGACTCGAAGCTAGTTTATAATCTTTGAGAATCATTAAATGGCCATTATGCTACAATCCAATTACTTGGAATAAATTCAGTGGTAATTACATCAAAGTAGAATTTTTAAAATTCAATTTCAAAAATCAGATATAAAGTTTATTTATACAAAAATCAGATATTATTTCAAATATTTAATATTATTAATACCACAAAAATTCATCTCAAACCCTAATTAATTCCCCCTCTCATATCTCTCTCTACATCTCTAAATCTCTCTCTCTCTCTCTCTCTTTCTCTCTCTCACAGCAGTCAACAATCGGCAGCCGTCTCTCTACACGTCGTGGTGTAGTCATGGCAGTCGGCATCCTTCTCTCTCTACCGTTGTAGCGCAATTCTCTCTCTCTCTCTCTCTCAACAGTCAACATCCCTTTCTCTCTCTCTCTACCCATCGCAGCTGCACCAATCTGCTCCTCTTGCAGTGATACCGTGCGACCGCCGAGCGCGGCGTGGTGACACCACTGCGCGCAGCGATGCGATGGCATCTACATACTTGTAGCACCGCTGTGTGCAGTGGCGGCGCGGACATCGAATTTGGGGATTTTTCGGTGGATGTGGTGGTTGTGGTGTAATATAGATGCTGGTTGTGATTTTTGGTACATGAGGTAGTGGTACTGCTTTTGCTGGCTATGACATTGATGGTACGATGGTGTTAACGATGCGGGTGTTGGTGGTGGCGTTGACACTGGTGGTTGTTTTGTAATTGAAAATGGTGGTTTGTTGGTTGTGGCGATGGCGGTGGCGTCGTGGTAATGGTGGCGGTTCATGTGGTGGTGGCATTGGCAGAGGTAAGCGGACTTTGCGCTGGTGTGGTAGTGGATCTAGTATTGTTGGCAGTGGTGATGTGGTGGTCGCAAATAGTTATGGCGATGGTGGTGGTAGCGACAACAGCGACGTGGTGTTGGTGGCAGCGTCGATCGAGTGGGACCATTAGTGTTTGTGACCAATAAATTGAGTAATTTGTGACAAATATATATTATGTGACCTATAAAATGTGATTGTGACTCACAAGTATTAAGTTGTGATTGCGAAATAACTTGTGACCAATTAATTTGATAATTTGGGACCCTTAAATAAGTTGTGACAGATAAAATATATAATTTGTGACCGATAAATGAACTATAACTTATAAACACTTTGTGACCGATAAATAAATTGTGACGTATAAATTTTTGATTTGTGGCCGATGAACAAAATGTGACCTATGAAAATTTTGAATTGTGAGCGTTAAGTAATTTGTGACATATAAAATTTGTAATTTGTGACCAGTAAATAATATGTGACTTATTAATTTGATAGATTTGTGATCGATGAATAAATTGTGACGTATAAATTTTTGTTTTGTGATCGATGATCAAATTGTGACTTATAAAACTTTGAATTGTAACCATAAAATAATTTGTGACATATAAATTAATAATAAGTGACCAATTATATGAAATTTGTGACCAAAGTAATAAAATATATGTTTAATTAATTAATTTATAAATAAAATAAAATCTGAGATTTGAAATTTTAAACTTAATTTCTTAAATTTGAAATTTGTGAAACTTAACCTCTTAATTATGAAATCTTCTCTAAAATTCATTTAAACTTAAATGGTATAGATCCTTGGGCTTTTAACATCCTATGCATTTGGAGTTTTCTTTTCTTACGTGGGACAAGCCTTCGAGGCTCCTTTATTAAATGGTCAAACTAACTAAAACAAGCAAAATAAATTATATGTGTACCATATACTGCCAACATAACGCATCGTATCAAAGGCTAAAGAAATATTATCTCATTAGTTTATAAAGAATAATTTTAATGTTTTTAATCTTAAGAAACGCCTTAATTTTCAAATCTTTAAAATTTTGACAAGAATTAAAATAAATTATTTTCATTCTAAGAAAGTGATGATGAACTAGCCATTCTGTAAATTATGTATAATAGAACAATAGAAGCATATAAGTAATTAGATAGTGAAAGCTATTTACGAACTGATCGTATAATATTAACACCGAACAAATTATGAAATTAGAAAAATAAAAAGATTCAATCAACAAATTAGAAGAGTGATAGTTGCAAAATTAAATTACTAAAGAGACGAGAGTAGTATATTAGTGAGACTGTAAAGAAAGCAAAAAGTAAACTGTGATGAAATATGTTTACAAATCCGTCCTGATTTATAGACCCAGAATTCAACACAAAAAATTGGCACCCACGTGTGATGCATTTTCTATAACATAAATATATCGAAAGTGTACGGTGTCAAATTTTGTAATATAAAGATCAAGTACAGATGTCGAATTCACGGGGATTGAAATTCAATTTATTACTAGGTACTATAATTGTGTAACTCTTATTTTATTTTATCTAGATGATCAATATTTGGACTCAAATTTTTTTTTAACTAGTCTAACAATGAATGTGGTGAAAATCCTATGATTTCGATGCAAGTTTGAAGAGCTAATCAATATTAGAAAATCTAGAGTTTTGATTTCACCATACTATCAATTATGTTTCTCAATCATCTAGTTATCTCTAATCAATTTTTCCAAATTATAAAGAATCTTAATGTAATTCTTCTCCATCTCTCGAGTGCCGATTAAAAGTTATTCATATAATTCAATTCAAATATTTCTATTCCAATTTAAAAGTTTAGGAATTATCAAATTCTTGGTTCTTATGTGGAACGCACTTTAAAGTAATGATACTTTATCTTGGAACCTATAATTTTTGAAGTTGTGTTATTCTAAGATTAAGTCTAAGTTTCTCTCTCTCTCGAGTGTCGAAACTTAAACAGTCAATTCATTCTAATAGTAGTCAAGTAATTGAAATGATCAAAATCAATAACACAAATAAACGGAATAGAAAATATCAAAGAAATAACTATTTAATAATCAAAATATAATCTCAAGTTGGTTACATCAAACTTTAGATATGGAATTTAGTTCATGATAGATGAAAGAGAAACTATCAAATTCATAATTAAAAAAAAAAAAACTTATAGAGAAGAAAAAGATAAAACTGCTTCGGATTTGAATCAGTTTTCTTGATCATCTTGATATTCCTCTTGATCTTTTCATTGATTTCTTGCTCTATCCTCGATGAATTGTAGTTTAGAAGTCTTTTTCTAGGTTTTATTTATGCTTTTCCCAAGTGCTAGGCAAGTTTTAGTCTAATTGAGCTTTTAAAAATAGATAAAACTCCCTAAACCCTAGCTAGGCTGCGATGCGGCACTAGGGTGCCATCTTGGTACTGTTTTTCAAGACTGGGCATTGGGGCGCCCTGTTTGTGGAGCCTTGTGGCCCACTTTCGGGAAAAATTCAACACTACACATGTTTCAGTATTTTTAATTATAACTTTCTCTTTCAATATCCGATTAACTTGAATCAAAGTATGTTGAAAAGATAGATCAAAGAGCTACAACTTTACTAGATGTAGCTCTTTTCCAATTCAAATGTTCACTATGTCAAAAATGGGTTTCAATCTTTGTCTAAAAATCTTGAACATACTTGTACGGTTTAAAATCAATTTGTGAAAATATTTTGATTATATTTCACTCCTTTTTTACTTCTAATTGCATTAGATTGACTTCTAGCAATCTTTAATTATCATTTTGTGGTCCGAATCAACTATTGAAAAGTTACAATTGAGCCATCAAACTTTGTATTTCACCATTTTTTCGTTATTATTCAACTCTTTCTTTAAATTTAGCTTCCATTCATCGAGTTTCACCAAATTAACATCAACTTCTCCTTGGTTCATGCCAATATCACTATTTTCTCCAATTTTTGTACCATTCACACCAATTTACCTAACTTATAAACACAACACGTAAACACAAATCAAAACGTTCTATAACTCTTAAGAATCAAATAAAATATCAAGATTAAGTAGTATTAATATGATGAGTGAAACACACTCATCAAACACGCCCCCAACTTAATACTTTGCTAGCTAGTCCTTGAGCAAACACCCATGAAAAGGATAAAAAAAAAAAAACACTAATGAAAACACATAAACAAAACTAAACCAAAGAACTCACATATAACAAGTTTAGTTAGATAATTTGATTTTATGGCTCAGCATTGAAAGTATTATATCAAATTTATAAACTTGTTCAAAATTATAATACCAAAGCTAAATTCTCACTTATCCAATGCAAAATGGGGGTGTGTGTGTGTGTGTTTGTGTTTGTGTTTGTGTGTGTGTGTGTGTGTGTGAAGAATCAAGTGCAACACTGTATATTCACCGGTTGGTTCAATTCCCGACCTTAAAAGTCAAATATATCCTTTCTTCGCCCATGGGATTCACACCCTAAACTTGTTTTCTTTTTATTCACTTCCCAATGGTGAATTCTAAGGTTGATTTTGAATTTACTACTTTCATTATCAACTCGAATTTGGTTGAATCTAACCGATAACGTCAACAATCTATCCATGTAATAATTCTCCCGAACTTTAAGTAATTCAGCATTTAAGCTTATATTAAGCAATTCAAACTCACTAGTTATCTAAGCCCCACAATTTAATCACAATTGCACAATTACTCGCTTGTTTTGATATTTATATCCCATGATCAGTCTCACTCCTTTAAGCTTTTCTTCTTAACCCATGTAACAAACTTTTAGTCGATATTTTCCCAATTTTAAGGCCAAATGGTTCGAGATACCCTATTGGACTAACTAACTCGAGTAAAACAGACTACGAAATGAGGCTAAGAATTTAATAAGTGCAATGCCCTTTTTATCTTTTTTCAAAGCATATTTAAACGAGCTTAGATCCCTAACATAGGGTTATTACTTAGTTCATACTTGATAGTAAATGATACTCCACGCATTTTCTTCCAAATCAAGCACAAAATCACCACAAGTCTAGATCATCTCTTTTAATGGCTGGACCATTCCAAATTATACTGTAAATAGTTCAAGCTTGTAATATGTAATAAAGGATTGAGCATCTAAGTCGTCTAGTTCAACCTAAGTCATGTGAATCAACTTAGTTATGTACAACACTAAACTCAATTCATGTGCATAAGTATTGTCACATTTTACAAGGTTAAGCAAAAATTTTACTCGAAGACTCATATAAGCATCCGACATGTTTTCAAGCATATGCATCATGGCCAGCAAGACTATCTAACTCATATAAGCATGCAACAGAAAAAAGTTTTTTAGACACACAAATCACACAAAGGCAATTAAACAATTAGAGAATTAATGTTTCACCCCCCAAAATTAAACTAAATATTGTCCCCAATGTGAAATTAAACCCCTATTTGGTACATATTATTTTTTTCATTCTCATTTTTTACTCATTTTCAACTATATATTTTTCAATAAAATAATATTTTACATCACATCAATAACTTTTCTTTCTTTTTCAACCACACATTCACCATCAATCTACTATTCTAGAATACATTATTCCAAAAATATTGTGGTTCAAACACACCCTAAAGTTAAATGAGGAGGACTTTTCTGAGTGAAAATATTAGTTGTCTTCATTGCTATCGGCTTCATGGTGAGGCAGTAGTGGATTTATGGATGTTGATTCTAATTTCTCCCCCAAACTTGAGACTTGACCTACAAGAAGAACAAAATCATTAAGAAACTATTAATAAAAATATAACCTAATATCTAAATAATTGAGATAGTGGGAACAACTTGGGTTGCCTCCTAATGAGCTCTTCTTTAACGTCATTATCTTGACGTTGTCAGAACGACTTACGTTGGATCTTCAAGAGACACTTTTTCCATGTTTTGAAACGTGATTTTATCTTGCCCTTCAACTTCACTGAACCAAAAGGAAGTATGTTGTGCGTAGTTAATGGTTCTCACCATCGCGAATTGAGACTATTAGGGAGCAACTTCCAACAAGAAAGTGTACTTTATACACTTATTTAAGGTTCTAAATGATGATATTTTACTATTTCTTGGATAAAATACTACCTAACTTGTGTTATATTTCATTTTGTAGGTCAAACTCAATGTTTGATGAAGGTTTTGAGAAAAGAAAGCAAAGATAGCGAAAAATGACTCAATTGTATCAAATACAAAGTTCGAGGACTGCAATGGAAATACTCAAAAGTTAGTCGAACCTCGCGTTAAAGATTTGAGAGTGTTAAACATCAACTAGATGAGGAAAGAAGCCAAAGGGATGAAATATAGTGCAAGTATTATCGCATATCAACTTCCAGCCGAAAAAGTTATGCTTCAGATTTTCAGGCTCACGTTGAGACTCAATTTTGGCATAGAAATCTTTTGAATTGGAAAGAAAATACAAGAAATTGTAGCCCTTTGAGTCAGCTTTCCAATATGCTTTGAATTATCTCAATCGGATATCGGGAGAGAAAGTTATGATAAATATACTGAGAGGTGTTCAATTGTAGGAAATTAGGCGAGGCGCGCGCCTCAAGCCAGACCGGAAAAAAAATTGTTTACCTTATCTTGTTTTGGTAATTTTTTAGGGTTGGTATAAAAGAGAATTTTGTGATTTGTGAAAGGAGGGCGCATTCTTGAGAAAAAAGAGAGAAAAACTACATCGAAGAAGAAGGAATTCACCATTTGGATCCAATTTCGAAGGCTAGAAGTGAAGATTTCCAGATTTTCTTCATAAATATATGATTCGGGTGATGGGTTCCTTTTATGTAATTTTCATATTAATATGCTAGGCTAAGTTTTTCATTGTATTGGATGAATGATGAACCCTATTGTTTGTTTATTTTAATTCAAGACAATTAATTCAGTATTTCTTGATTTTTCTTGATTGGTTTTGCATTTCCATTGAATTATTTGATTGACTGATTTCCAATTAGATAGTAAGTTGCTTGTTGTAGTGTAGGGAATACTCACAATAAGTTTAGAACACGGTAAAATCAACACATAGACAATAGATATTAGGAATGACATATATGATATGTGCAATCATGTGTAATAAATTATGTGAATCAATGTATGTTTTTCATATGAATTCGGACTATGAATAAGATCGGATCGTGTTAAACATA